>JAASAY010000329.1:0-17748 GCA_014822085.1 Fusarium stilboides | reverse complement strand
CCCACAAAGATGTCCCGCCCTACCGAGACATTTCTCTTCCCATATGCGGTTTTGGCACTTGCATCTGTTTCCTTCTTCGTCGCAAGGTACCATCTGACTTTTCTGGAGGACAGAACTTTTCGTCATAATGGATTGCTTTTCCTCCTTCCCCCCCGAGATCAATGTCAAGATCATCCTGGATCTGAAGATCAGATCAAGCATTACACCGCTGCTTGCCGCATCCCCTACTATGCTAGCACATTATTGCTATTCAAAGCATCTCATCCAACGAGATTATCTACGGAACGAGTTATATGGAAGCATACTCCAGGACGCTCTAGCGGTCGCTAACTTTCCTTCGCACGACGCCCTTGAAGCCAATCCCAAGGAAGCCCTGCATCACGTCGAGAAATGGAAACTTGCACGGTTCCCTAACCCATTCTTGCATCGAGACTCTGCTGCAATCGACCGTCTTGATAGGCTTTACTCACGACTTTCACGATATATCGAAGACTACATCACAAAAGCTACATCGAGTTATCCGCCTCGCGCTTATCTAAGCATTCCAACTCCTTCTTCTAGTCTGTATCATCTACAATTCAGAGGTCAATCCATCGGCATCGAGGTCCTCGGGATAGATGGGCTGAGAGATGTTGAGAAAAGGCGACTGTTCCAAGCCTTTATGAGATACGAGCTTGTATCTAAGATACATCATCTACCAGAATCACGAGAACTTAACTCAATAGACACGATAGTTGCCTCAGCCTTTCGGAACCTCTATTACTGGGAGGCTGAGGCAATTCGGTGCGTCTACTTTTATATTGGAGACCTTTTTGGGGCTATCTTTGCACACTTTGGCGACTCTTGGCTCCCTGATATACCGCGCACACTGATCACCGAAGCGGATGGGACTATTGAGGATGAATGATTGCAGTTTCCTGATAATGTGTGGTTCTCCTCTCTGAATTATAACTATGACTCAGGTGCTCAGGGACCATCAGGTGTGGTACTCATGAATGAACTTGGCTTGCTCGGCTTCGACTGTATTACCACACTGCTTCATTCTCCAAGAGACCGGAGGGGATGCCCTTTCCAATTAGAGAAGTGGCTCAGCGAGATACCTGAACGACTAAGGTATAAACACTGTTCTGGTGACCTCAAGATGTATTCTCTCTTTTTGGAAGACATCTATAGAGTCCGGCTACAGAACCCTTGGGATGGCTCGTCAAGCATTTTTCGGATGCTACGTCTCAAGAACGGTTTGTCATTACATTATGGACACCTTCATACAACCCCCCATGAAGCGCTATAGCTCTAAATCTTTCGGCAAAGAGCATGGGTATTTTTGGATAACGCTTCTCACTACCGCGAAAAAAACATTTATCGACACTTTCCCACCCTTAAGCACCTTCAGAAACAATGGCAGAAGCCTAGAGCGCCATTTTCTCTCTCTGGATATTTCCAACCAGATAATCGACACAGGTCACAAACATGGCATGTCAATCACAACGATTGGTATATAGAGAGGTTGGACCACAAACTTGCGAAAGAAATTCGAAGGATCAATAACCACTTCCCTGACGATACACCTAATGGAATTGCCAAGCTAGAACTGTTTTCCCCGACAGTTGAAAGGCATTCGGAACATCAAGACCACAATCATGCTCGATCTTGTGATCCAGTTGCACCTCGGAGGGCCCAAACAATATATTTGCCGTTACCGCTCCGTTGAGGTTCATCTGATATTATATATGAACTTATTTTTGCTTTCGTTTCTGAAGACGACATGAGAACTAGTCACTTTCTGCTCGACCAGAATTATGACATAGTGGGAATGAGGTGTTGCTTAAGCTAATTCTAGTTTATTGAAAGAGGTATTCGCTCAACGCCTTTGAAGGCTAAAATGGTGTTAAATATAGGAAGAGTATCTAGAATAGGCTGCTGGAGCGTACATGTTGATGGACAAGTAGAAAAAGAAAGATATTAGACAACAAATATCGCAACAGCTGGTAATCTGGCAATTTTACGGCTGACGTGATCTGCTTCGATATCAACGTGAATTGAAAGTCTCGAGTAAAATCTATGTGTTATGAGATGGCTAGAATCATTCAACCCCAAAATAAATGTTGACACTTGATAAGTAGCATCTTTCCAACTTCTGCGAGTCCCGATAGGTGAGGAGCAATCTGGCTTTGGCGTATCAGCTCAGTACAGAGTGTGCTAGCGCTGCCCTTGCTCGCTAAAGGGCAGCCACTTAGGTCGTCAGAACGATAGCGAAGTGTCGTAGTTGCTCTTATATACCGCAGTCAGAGAACTTCCATCCAAATAGAATTTTGAGCCAACGTCTCCATGGACTATGCCTGAGTGGGAGGCATCCCGGTCGGTGCTCCCAGTTAAACCAAAAGGCATTCCTTGAAGAAAGGCCCAGTAGAAGCAATACTCCTGGTTGGTAAAAGAGGTTCTTGGGATCTAGAAATAAGATACTATGACCCCTCGAAGACTGTTGTCTCGGTAAAGGTTGACAATGTTGGTATCTCCACTATAAAGAGCTTCGTTGTACATATAGTCACAAAGTGTCCAAGATCGCTGTCAATCCAAGCGTGAGGACGCAACCTGTGATAAATCGTCAAGTCACGATCGGTATATGTGATTCATGCTTTGCGTCTCTAAAGTCAATGAGAGGACTGCCTCAACAGTAATGACGAACCCATCTGTCGCGACCGGCCATGTGCAGTAAAATTACGGATGTCGTGAAAGGGTCCTGTTCATAAACAGGGAACATATTTAAGACACCTGTGTGTGCCTCACGCCAAGGCGCGTAACAATGGTCTCCATACTATCACAGGACTCCGGAAAAAAGAGAAATGCCACCACCTATCTCTCCTTACAACTACCTACAGGCTACCTGCCCCGATGACTCTTTCGCAGCCAGCGAGTTTGGAAGTTCGCTGCTCTGCCCTGCCCAACCAAGGAATGACCTAGCCGTCTGTCTTGATCTCATCTCGTTGCATCAAACTGCATTGGCCACTTTTTGATCAAGAATCTTTAAGGATCTAGACTCTCCAAAAACACCTTTCCGGTGTCCCCGTTCCAATTGAGCCTCTAAACGATCTTATGTTTGAATTGGCATGTCGCCAGAACATGGATTTTGAAGCCTCCCGGTCCAATAGCTCGCTCTATCTATCTGGGCCTGACTGGAGTCGGAGTGGCTTTGACGCGTGCCGTCTTCATAAACTGAAATGCACTGGAAGACAGCCTTGCCCGCGCTGCGTTAAATGGGTCTGGTGCTCGTTCACCGGTGTCGCAAAGGACAGTCGCGATAGTGCTCTCCCGTCTATGTCTCACTTGACGACGGACGATGACAACCATAATGGTAGCCCCGGGGTGGCTAAAGGGTTAATCCTGGCTCTGCGACTGATGGTATCTAACTTCCCCCCTTCTGTCTATTTGACTATTGGCTCATTTTCCCAAATGTACAAAACTCCTGACTTTGGCGGCTCCGAAAGTTGGGGTCTCAATGACGAAGGAAGACATTTAAACATCCAACCTCCATTACCTTTGTCTTGTAAAGACCATGCCGTCCCGATCAAAAATTCACCAGGCTAAGGAATACCATCGCGACATGGAACGTCTCCAGTACACTCATATCTTGACATCACCATTTTCATCAACAAATTTGTCCATGGACATCGCTTAAGACTTGGTCCTGTGGCTTGATTCTGAACTCTTTAATAACAGCGTAAGTGCAGAGTCGCGGCTGATTGACACCTCCCTTGGGACGAGATGATGATTCAGCGTTAGATATTGGCCGATTCCCCGTCGCCGAAAACTACTCCAGCCAGTTTGAAGTAGGCACCACCGCCTCGGAAAATTCTCAAGGCTCCAGTAACCACTATCAACATCCCATCTTCGACTTTGAGCCTATGCCCGATACCCAATGTCCGCAACCTCATCTACCAGCGATTCCTCCTACCGTCTTTCCTCGCCATGACCTCGATGCCAACATATGGCTAGTGACCAGACTATCGGTTACTAATTCTAATCGTACCATAGTAAACCGACTCCTCAATTGGTTCTTTAGTAAAAACTGATCTACATCTACCTCTCCTGCGGTTTTCCAAATGGCCACCTCAGCGAATGAGGAAGAGGTACTAGCAGCGTCAGCTTTCGGTGGGCTTTACAGCACCGCCCAGGGGGAGCTATACCAGCGCTCGTCTGTTATACAGAGAGGTAACAAGATTGCTTCTCACTCGCGTACATGCCCGTCTCTCCTCTTTTTGGATCAATAGCCAACGCTCACATAATTGCCAGATTCGAACTAACTTTCCTGTCGGGATGGACAGAAAGCTCAGGATGCTCCGCACTGTAAGTCTCCGCTTTTGTTATGCCATTTTATTGTGAAGCTGGCTCAAAAGACCTCGTTGTTGGAGTTGTTCGGAATTTTCGGCACCGACAGGCATCGCTGCGAGTTGACAGAGGCTTTTCGTATTCCGCTCCTCCAGGTTTGTATTCCCTAATGGTCCCCAGATTGATGTCACAAACTCAATATAATCAAGATTCTTTCCCGGTGTTTCCTCTCAATTCCTGAATTGGAGTCGGTAACTATATGCTTTTCAAGGCATACTATTATAGACCCGCCATGCTGTGATGCTACTTAATTGTTGTGGTAGGGCGTTGCAGAACTTCCAGTCTCGAGTGTTACCCCACACTACTCTTCAGATGCCTTCATACTTGTACCCATGGATTTCAATCATCGGACGTGTCTCGAATCGAAGGCCTCTGGGATGAACAGCTACGCCCTAACCAAGGACTCAACTCCCACGAGTCCTCTCTCGATGTGTCTGTGTCGGTACTGTTTCACATCGGCATCGTTATCCTGCAGACCAACATACCCAAACTATGTGCCCTTGTGAAAACGGTTCCAACTCCGCACGCCTCTCTTCCTGTCATGGTAGACTCGATCAGGAAATGGTGAGATACGCATGACTGTGAAGTTGCTGTCATACATGCAACAAGATTTCTCGATTTAAGCGCCACACTTCACCATAACCTTCTAGTGAACGCGCTGGTAACACGCCAAACTGTAGTCAAGTCTTTAGGACAGAAATACCGCATATTACGACATGTGTATACTTGGCAGCAATCACGCCGTGGGCGACTCGTATTGGGGAACAGCTGAGCACTTCAGATATAGGGGTAATGCTGGATAGTCTGGGTGCGAGGATCTTAGAGACTGAATCTTGGGGGTGCAGGTGGGTTTGCAAGGTTCTTAAGACGCTTGAGAGAGGACTCATGCTATGTATACTAAGGTGTAATCATCAATGTTAACTACTACAAGGTTAAGAAAGATTCAACAAGAACGAAAAGCCAGACCGTAATGGCAAAAAGGCTGGTAGTCGTGCCCTTTCAAGAGCTGGCCGCTTTGGGGAGGCCAGACCGTCTCGAGGCTGGGGGCTATTTTTGCATTGTTGATCCTCATGGTACACTTGAGCACCTTCTGTCGTAAAGCATTCAGTCTCTGGAAACCTACTTCAACGCTGATGAATTTATTTGCACCACACCGATTCGGCATTCTGCCGTTCCGTACCCGTCAGAAACGCTTTACCGTCACCAGCTTGAGTATTGGGCTCGCCTTGACGTTAGTTCTTTTCGCGACTCCGATTGCCGTGCTGTCGGGTCGTGGTCCTATTTACGGGCAGGACGAGGCAAACCACGATATTCACGATACCCCAGGTAGGGCGTTGCTCGCCACAGCATCTACCCCGAAGATTAATCTGATGGCCGTCTTGAAGATATAACATCTTAAAACCATTGTAACGGTCAGCCTGTTTATTTCCGCCTTTCGTGGCTTCATACAAGCAGCCGAACTCAGGCTTCAATCACATATCATTTGTCGCTTCTCATAAGAAAGGTTGATTGAGTCTCTTCACCGTTGTAACAATTCTAGGTTCGACTTACATCCCGTGGTATGTTCCCAGTCGCAATCAAACCACTGGTCTGCATTCTGCATAAAGATAGGAATGGTATGTAAGTTGTTGCAAAGAGGTCCAGTGGAGATGTCATAGGTTGCTAGTACCACGCCTTATGATCTCACTGTGACCTGATTCTGTAAGGTTCTACAAATACACATAGGAGACAGCAAATGTACGCCTAGGTACAACCTCCATCTTGATGTTAGATGTCCCATTTGGCCAGGCCACTTTTGATAGTCGCGGATGGAGGAGAATCCTGGCAGGAAATTAGGGAGACTTGCAGTGGGGCACCAGAGATCCAGGGATTGGTCTATAAGTGAGACCCAAGGATTGGCTAATAGCCCTCCCCCATCACTGTTATTCCCGCTCAATCCAACCTCACAACTCCGTGATAACATCATGCAAATGCATAACCACGGTATCTAGATCAATCAAGCACCGCTCAGGTATCTCGTCATTGATGACATATTTTATCGGCCTTTCGCGGACCGCTTGACGAGCCGTGCGACGAAACGCTGCAAAGTGTTCAAGTAGTGCTATGTGTGATTAGAAATGTGCTGTGTTGTCGAGGCAGGCAATCCACATTCCGTCTACCTTGGGAACCGCTACATACGATGAGAACATGAACCCAAAGTGATCTATACGTGAAGTCTCTGCTAGTTTGATCAAGTCGATGGCATGATTTCCTATAGCGGCAGCACATCGAGGTGATCTGTTATTATGAGTCGAAATGATTTCGAATGAAGAATTGTGGATACGGAAAGAGGAGTCTGTGGCAATGTGGATCTTTGGACTCATGATGAATAATTGACCCGGCTAGGTAGGTATGCCGATAGTTAAAGAAAGCGAAAGAGAGTTCGTCGACAAGGAGCCCGCCTAAGCAAAGTGGCATAGACCAGGAATGGAACCTCAATAATCAAAATAACGTTTATGCGGCAGCAAACTAAGAGGGATTTCGGAACAGTTGCACCGAAGGTCTCATGATAACCGATTGATGGTGGAAGTCCGGGTGGGAGCCCAGCATGGTTCGGATATTCTGGACTAACCTGTCTACCTAGAGAGCGGAGGCGATGTCTGAGTTTATGGGCTTGATTGGAAACACGGACTCGCACCGTCTACAATAGGACCTATCTCTAGGATATATATCATGCCTCTTCTGAACTATCACCACTTTTTCCCTTGAGACCAAAGGTTGCACCTTCGTACAGCTATCATAACCTACCTCCTGCTTACCATGAAAGAACAGGTGTTCCAGCAACTTAACGACCTATCCCACCCCAATATCTACTTGACAGGCCACAATGACTCCACCGGCAAGGCCATCATTCAAGAAAAGGGCAGCGGATTATGGCAATCATAGGACGAGAAGCTAATATCATTCAACGTGGCCTGCAGAGCATCAGAATTTCCCTCGCTCAACCACGATGCCGACATCAGATGCCATGACGAGGTCCAGTCTTCTAGCAAGCTTGGCCTGGCCAAGAAAAGCGGACCCGTCTGTCGTGCTGTAGACTTTGCTTCTAGTATCGACGGCCTGATGCATCGCACACAAAATCTCGACTGCGGCATTATTCTCACGGACTCAATCGAACTGCTGCTAGACTCTGGCGGCGGGACGCAGTTGATGCACAGAAACGATGGCCTTCATACAGCGTGAAACCATACATGCATGCCGTAAGTCTATTACTACAGAGTGGGCGCGCATGATATTGATATTACAGAGTTGTTAACCCATCGTTATTAATATAGAAGGGCTGAGTAGACAACACAAGTGGTTGCGTTTTGCAGGAATGCGGAGTTCTGGGCTTAAAAGATCTCGCCTGAGCGCTAGGCCTTTTAGGTAAATCCGGCACTGCGATAGACTGAGGGAATGGTCAGTAAGACAGGGTAATGAAAGCCAGGGATTGGTCGCTAGGCGAGGCTTTGGGATTTGGGGACAACTTCTTGTTCCGAGAACAGTCAGCAATCTTTGAAAGTGTAGCTCCACTTTCGACCAGAGTCGTTGTTTTGTCGTGACTACCGGTATATTCCCAGCCTTCGGGGTCAAAGGAAACATGAGACAGACTTGGAGCGTTTCTGGTGAGGGGACCACTCATTTTGGTGTGGATCTATCTCTTGTTGTCTTTGACCTCCTAGCCCGCCTATGAGTAACCTTGTTGTGTTAGAGTCACAAGGCAGAATATTCTTCACCTTCCAATTCTTAGCCGACAAACCATTTATGCGCCTCGGCATGTTCATATTGAGTCTGCTGTGTCATCCATCGGTAGCGTTTCGACTTTCTAGTTGAGTCTCTAAGCCTTTGTTAATATTATACCAACCTCTTAAGAGATTGTTGTGGCCTCATACCTAAGGTAATCGACAGGTGAGGCCTTGCAGTATATGTGAGGGGACTAGTTGGACTAGCATACTGCTTGAATGAGTTATTGTTGAGTCACGGTATCGTTCTCTGTGAATATACGCGACTAGAAGCTGATAATGTTGTGCGTGATACGAGCCCAGGGTAGCAAAACTAGATAGAGGACTTGGAGCAGTCGAGATCCAAGGTCAACCACTGAGCACTATCTTCGGAAGTGTCTAGCATAATTTAACCCCAGCCATATGGTACCCCCCTGCGGCTAAATGGAAATGGATGGAACTGGTTGTAAGCGAGGAAGTCAAAAGACAAGCCGCAGATAAGTACCTAGGACCACACTGCTCTTTCCAATACCTGCTTGACTACCTGACTAGCGACGTTACAATCTTTCCGTTGTGGCTACTGACCTGACGAACGCGCTTGAAGCTGATTTATCATCCAGGGCGAGTACTTACACAACTGGAGTTCGACGATAGAAACTTCAGTAGTTACACGGCCTCTACTAGCTCATTGCCACTAGAATTGCGGAGATTCTCGCATTATTATCCAGCTGTGGGTTCAAAAAGTTTACGTTCTTGGTCCTGTTTTGGGACTAGTAGTGAAATGGTCTGTCCTGACTTGGATGTGAACCATTAGCTATTCCCGATCACGTCCATGAAAACCAATTCGCCCGCCTCGCTGGCAACATTTCAGATCCCATCTCCCAAGCTACCGATGCCGTGTCTGCAACTTCGACATAACCTTCTTTTATTGGAAAATTTGATGTGGTACATTGCCCTGTTGGACGAAATCTCTTGGTTGGCGGTTATATCAACCCTTTGCGACGGACCCTTGGCCGTCTGGCTGCCTCGCTTGGCCACCAGTCACTAGCTGATGGAACAGCTGGGATGCCCCGCCACGACTAAGATCTATTTGTCAGTGAGGAAGATAGGCAAAAATCTCTCCTTTGGTTTTGTGATCTAGTATGTTGTAATCACTGCCTAGGGGCCTGCGATGTGGTATCATCTTGTTGCTGCATCCTGACAAGAGAGGAGTCGCTTTCTCCAGCTGCAAGAAACCAACTAGGGTCGGTGGGCAGTTACTGGAGCAGCATATCTGCATCTGTTCATGACGGTACAAATGCAAGTCTTCCCAAGTCGTGGCAGCCGTACTGAACGAGGGTTCAAGATGACGCTGTCAATCAGAAGAGTAAGCATTTAAGAATCAAGAAGGTTACGCACCCATCGGACTTTTGGGATCAAAGCAATGATGCGTTTTGTAAGAGTTTTATCCTGGACCTGCAAAGAGCTTAAATTTTCCGTACATCAAATTACATGATCGACCTCCGGGATGGTCACTGAGCTAGGTTATGTGAATGGGTTGTGTCTTGAGATTAGATAGCCCACATTTAGTTGAACAGTGTCTAGGGTAGCTTTCCGGAAAGAACGTCTATCAAGTCGTGACCATATGAAGAATCAGAAAATACAGCCCAGCGCTCGGATTCACAAAAGAAAGCTCACGTACGAGGTAGTGCTAGAATCTAAAAGAACAGCCGACAGCGGGTTTAGCAGCAATACCGAACTGGAAACGTTCTCCGTCCTGCTTAACTTGGATTTTTAGTTAATCGCGGGTCCTTCGGGACGCTCCAAGAAAAAGAAGAAGCAATGAGTCGAAATGAAGAAAACGAGATGTGGTATGCTTTAGGCTGACGTAGAATCTGAAAAGTGGCTGACAGAATCACTTACCAGACCGTCGTGATTATCGTCAGGGCGAATGTCGTGGGCGAACTCCGCTCCATAGGTATCGCTGCATAGCTTGCGGTGGAACAGTACAGCGTCCAAGCGGTGATGTAGCTGCTCAGCAAATTGGATATATAGGGTCGTGCGGTCGGATGGGAGTCAGTGGCGGCGTGACCAGCTCAGACCTAGCGGGTCAGACGGGGTCAGGAGGAGTGCACATGTTAGCGTTAGCTTCGACGGGAAGAAGGGGGACAAGCAGTAGTGATACCAGACATGTTTCCCTTATGATTCAATAGAGCTTTCTCTCCGTAGGCAAGGGGCCAGATGACGCGGATGAAGTATTGGTGAGTCGCATGGTGTTGACGATTACACCCACATATCATGCCATATCGTGTGACAGAAGCTGGATGCGTGTTTTAATCTGGCTCTATCCAGCCGTGGCAGATTAAAGGGTTGATAGTTTTGCTGTAATGACATCACGGTGGTAATTGCTTATAGCTGTGACTGTTGAGCTGGTAAGTGCTGCCTCTTCCCCCTACGGCACGACGCAGAATTGATCCGAGATCAACATCCGCGCATTGAAGGCTCCCTCGAACATCAACTACTACTAGGCTCTCAACTCAAACACTATGGCGGACAACAAGCGTACTACTGGAATCACCATCTTCTGCAGTCGTGCTAGTAGTGAGGCAAAAAGCGAGGACCCTGCCGGACCTAACCCATTTGCGTCGTAGGCTTCCATCATCATAATTCCTCAAAATGCAGATGCCAAGCTAGCTTCTACTCAAGTCGTCCGCTGTCTGCTGGATAATTCTCGAGGTGTATAAGACGACCATAACTCTCTCAGAGAGGATGAGGAAAACTCCCACGCAAATAAGTATATCTTGTCGTCATCGACGCTCACATGTGACAGAAACGTCGGGAGACTAATGGACCAGCTCCAGAACAGCCTCCCCTGTTATCATCTCCAATTTCCGCCTCCACAATCAAATTGTGCGGACCACAAACTTGTCACCGTATGTTTGGACAACATCCTATCACATGTATCGTGGTTGTCCTCACAAGAATATGGCTCGAGGATGGACGGCTAGTCACCGCGCTCCGCTCAAGTCTTAACCCGATTTTATCTTGTGTCTAGATAACGAACTCGTTTATGGTATCCGGAGAAGCCACGCTATATTTTAGCTTCGCGAGTCTGGTAGGGTACTCGCTAGGAATCGGACCGAGGTGTTATTGAGATTGACCGTGAAACTGTGGGTCCAAGATATTTTCGTGTACTGCACAAACATTCCTCATTTGTCCTTCTGGGACAATTGAGATAGGACGTAGTGTATGCACTATCTCGTGATACGTGGGAGCACGCTTTCAAACCTGGGAGATACCTCCCTGTCATCTACGGCCAGCGCACCATCATCGACCCGAGTTTGTCACCGACACTCACACCTGTGAACAGGATCCAAATCGGCCAGTAGACTCTTACTGATGTTAGGGCAGTGGGTGTAGGAGGCCAGGGTCGTGTAAGCGCGGCTATGAGAAAATAGAGTGAAGTCGTCGCCTTGGAACGAACCTCGTCTTCTATGACCACCGCAGGTCTCAAAACAATACAGCAGTACCCCGGACGTTGAGGAAAATAGCCGTTGGTATCAGGGAAATCCGCATTGTGGGCCTGCGCAGTAAATTATCATTGATGATCCCAAAGCCAGCAACCCTTCCTTGGACTTGTGGTTAGCCCTTACACCTCTCAATGCAAAGACTTTATCTCAGTTGAAAGGCCCTCTGGCGTTGTTCAAAGTTCTGCACTTGTGATGGCCACACTCACAATTCTTTGCAGACTGGACAGGGCCAAGTCCATAACTGTATCTCTACTAAATGCACTTGCATTTCCTCACACGAATAGATGGGAACATGGAGACATAAATCCGTCCAATGTTGGCATTTGCAACGGGACTAGTCCAATGACGTTAGACGCGTTTCTCGACACGTCACTTGAGTACTCGCAAAATACGCCTTGCCTACACTTGGTCGTACAGGTGCTGTTAGATGGTTGTCCCCGGAGAGAGAATTTGGCCGCTTCTAATACAAAGCCGACATGTGGACCGTTGGAGTATTGACATTGTGGCTGCTGCTTGGGAGACACTCGTGGTAATGTATAGTAAGTCCATGGCATCGAGAGACCGAGTTCGAGAAGTATCGGGAAGACTTTCATACAGAATATGACCATGCCTTAGGGGTTATTGATATTCACAATTGCAATGGTGTTGAATCTAAAGCTCGAATATGGATGGCTCTGCCTGATATACTCTTAGGTCCAAGTGAAGCAATACTCCGTATGATCCGTCATCCGTACACTCGTACCGAGGAGCAGAGAAAGCAACGGTCCAGCTACAGAACTCCTTCGTCTTTGAGAGGAATGACATAGCATGATATAATTTGCCTGGGCGAGATACTCAATCTTTCACAACTCTCATAGTGTTACTTATGGGGCTCGGGATGAGGATAGATGTACTATGATTCCAACTCTGGGGCCGGCGTCTGTTGAACCTATACCTATCATCTTCGGAAGAATAAGTCCACTGTAAACAGTCTACCACGTTATCCTTCCTGAGTACCACGACATATCTGTCTCAATCAGCCCACTTGCGCTCAGGAGACCCGTCATCTTTTAGTCCCACGTGTACTTCCAACAGTCTCCAGGTCTCTACGGTCTTATCCTAGTATAGAGCACGTATGGGGTTTGCATCAAAAGACTTAGGACGATCTGTCAAGGCTCAGATGCGGTCTCTGGCTGAAAGTATAGAATTGGCATTTTCTGGTCACCTGGCGAGTGGCCAACACACCTCATTAGACCCTGTTCATTTGATCCTCTGTTCTTCTCGCCTTGAATGCAGTTGAACGTCGATCTCCCGCCGTATTTGAGGATGGAGGGGCTCGATAACATGGTTGATACATTGATACCAGTTCCACAAGTACCAGAACTATCTTGGGATCAACTTTGGCCAATGCCGTCTCCAAGATTCGCAAAGATAACCTTTCGAGTTTTTATGTGTTTGTCACTAGTGGAGCTCTTTACAAAGAAATCATATCTATTATCCGCCGTATACTCTCTTCGTGTTTTCCCGCCCCCACCGCCACTGGCGCTTACCTTTTCAAGGTGTAATACCCCTTGCTCAACTTATCTTCCCTAGTTGCCCACCAAGTCTATGCATCAAACATCTACAGTCTTGAGAGATTGTGAGATTTTCGTTGCGATCTCTGCATAGAGTGTTGAGCCTCCCGAGCCTATAATTGGCAGCAAACTCTGAGTGCTAGTCCCGATATGAAGACCGACATATTAATTGAGAAGATGCTAGAGATTACAGATGAACCAAGACCCTTTCCCTAGAGTACCAGCTCCATCACAAGATCGGCCACACGGACTAGAACTAAGGGCGGCAGCCATTCACAAGCATCCATGAGCCTTCTAATGATCGTTTCCGACTTACGATTCTCTGAGAAGCTTGTGGAACTACTAGAACTCGATCGTCTGGATCAATTGCCTTCTCATATGGCCGCGCTATTGGTCAGTATCAAAAGAGTCCGTGACGAGGGATGCGATATCATTCGTTCCTCCTACTGGGAAGGAAGATTTTCTGTGCCTGTCACTACGCGACCTGGGGTTACTCTGATGCAGACTTTCACGATGTCGACCAGTGGGCCCTGGGCCACGCCCTTCAACCTTTGAACGCAATAGGGTGATCAGAAGTCTTCTCGGAGGTAGTTTCCAACACTAAAGAATGCAAGCGCAAGAACTTTTTCAGAGCCAGTTTGAAATTCTCGGGTGCATGAGTCCCTACTCAACTTTGTTTTGAGATATCTCACTAGTCAATTCCGCCACTACGACGTCACCCACGCGTCCGTCGACAAATTTTATGTACCCAGTCTTGAGGCCGGTGTCGATATGCAATCCAGGGCAGTTGACGTCTGCCTTCCCTCAACAGGAGATGATTATGAAAGGGCATCGAAACGACGGACTAGATTCAATATTCCCCGTTTTGATCGATCCTGCTTCAGAGGTCAAGACATGTTCATCAACGACCAGGGTGGTTCGTTGCGGTCGCTAAAGTAACGCTGCTCAACGACATGATGCAAAACAAGCCCCGTTTCGTGTTCACTATTGAAAGTCAAAACCAACAGAGGACCTCTTGGTAATTGATCTTAATTGACTGAACTGCAGTACCGTTCTCATTCCACCCCGATCGTTACGAACATTTCGTTTTTAAAGATCCAGACATGTTTCCGATTTCTACCATTCTACGCACGAAGGCAACATGATCCATAATCTTCTCGCAATCACTCCGAGGAGTTACTCAAGTCCACCCTCCTACATCGTGACCGGATGAGGCCTAACAGGGTTATTGTCCAATAGCTTGCGCAGTACCGCAGTCAGTAGACGCCAAACTCCCCCACCCCAGCACTCGATGGTTGCCAATGAGGTTCCGACCAGCGAATCTCTTTACCTAGCATTCGTGGCCTTATTAACCAGTCTGATCTGACTATTTTTCGTGCTCAAGCGACAGCTTCTAAGTAAGGCTCTAATGTAGTTTTGTTATTTTCCACTAGCATAACCAATCGTTTGGTAGCAGAATTGCATACTTTCCGCGGCTGAATTGCAATTTAAAGCGTACCTGATGGTATTCTTGTTGTGATTTTCGATGTCTACAGTGCATTATAGGTCCTGGTAGTCGAAGATGACACTGGCGCCATACGATTTGACAAGCTCAAAGTTTCACAGTGAACATGTCGCGATCGGTGCAAACTCAGCAAGTTTGACGAGCTGAATCACCGGAGTTCCAGTAGCTTATGAGCCACAATAGACCAAGAATGGCTACGCAAACTAGATCTCCAACGTATATGTCACACTTTGTCGCCTCAAGTCCAAACTTTTCTACACCACCTGCGAAATCGAGTCTCGCGACAGCACCAGCCATTACATATGGCCCATTCATCTTTGTGTCACAAACACAGCTCTCGACTTCATCAAGCCATATTCCACTTTCTGCAGTCCCACTCCATGACTGGATATGCTTGGTACAAGAAAGAGGCAGAAGGCTCCCTCATCACCCATATACTATATTGTCTTGGTCTCCTACTAACAAAAAGCCCTATTTCGTCTTTTTCTTTACGCTGCGTTCCTATCACCGTTTTCATCCCAAACTGCAGTACCTTTATCCTCCACATTTGGTGTAGTCGCGGTCGTTACGCGGTCTTTACCCCTCCCAACCATAACTGACTGAACGTGATTTGTCATAAAAGGAGTGGCATCCTCAACGAATAGGGCACAAATGACAGAAATAACGCTAAATGGGATGGTGATGTAAAATACGAACTGGAATGCTCGACCATAAGCAGTCCGAACAGCTGTACGGAGAGTTTCTTCGAGGGCCGGAGTCATCCCCGGAATGCCAGCGAGCGCACCGGGGACGCCGAGGTTGTGCTGAATAGTTGCTGGAATGATGGCCGCCAAATCCGAGGAACTCAGTCCATTCCTTAGGGCTACCCAGCTTATCTCCTCTCCGGAATAAGCTCCAAACTTGTCCGTAAAGATGGTGTTGAAGATAGCGTTGCCAACCGCACCACCAGTCGATCGGAAAGTTCCCACCAAGCCCAGAGCTACACCCAAGCGTGAGTGGGGTACATGCAAGCTGGCGATGGCGTACCCCAGAATAGTAATCATGATAAACATTGGGACGCCAAAAGCTGGTACAAATGCCCATGCGAGCTTATGGTTCGGGTTAACGGTTGCGGCGCATGCGGCGATAAAGACAGCCTGGAAAACTGTGCCTACCACAAACTGCCATTTGATGTAGCCAATCTTGTGCGAGAAAAGTGGGATCAAACAACCAGCGACACCTTGCATGATGGTATTTGGGAGGGATAAAACGCCGATCTGAATACCGTCCGTGGTAAACATGTAAAGAGAGCCCTGAGGAAGGAGAGAAGAGAGAGCGTGATAGTTCATTCCCGCAATGAAGAGGACAACAAGGATAAGGAGGTAGCCTCTGACGATGGCGAATAGTTCGAGAGGAAACATGGGAGCTTTAGCCCAGTAAAAGTCATAGCCGAATGCAGCAGCAATTGCGCCAAAGCCGAGCACAATGGGTGTGATTGTTCCAGCACTTTTCCAAGGATGATCGCTAGTGCCGCCCCATGTCATACCAACCAGAAAGGTAGCCAAGCCAGCAATGAAAAGCCCAAGACCAACAAAGTCGATCTCCTGCAACTGCTTCCACCGCGTCTTTTCGAAGTCTCCCCGAGGGTGTGTCGTAGGCCAGTAGAAGATGGCAGTTCCAACAAAAGCAACCGCCCCCACTATGATGCCCATGTAGAACAACCATCTCCAGGTGGCGTACTCGTACAGAGCGTTGGATAGAATGACGGATATCACAGCCCTGGGGATGACTTGTCAGTAAGCTTCCAGAATGGGGACTTATCCACACCTACCAAGGAATAGCAATACCTCCCTCAAGAATACCCAGTCCAAGAGACCTCCACTTGTTTGGAAGCATCTCAGGAACCCCAGCATACGAAACAAAGACAAATCCCGTACCGAAACCGATGAGAGTTTCAGCTACAACCAAGCTCGTGGTATTTTGAGCGGTACCTCCGACGATATTACCAATCAGGACAATTGCTTGGCCGGCAAGAATGATGTTTCGACGACCAAAGAGATCACTGAAAGGACCGCCAAGAGAGAAAGAGCATGCCGTGGCAACCGACCAGGCTCCTACAACCCATGGAAGCTTTCCCTGATCACCAAGCTCACGAGTAATCTGCTCGACAATACTGGCGACAGAGACAAAGGGAAGTCCGACAGCCGGACCAAACGATAACGACATAGACTTTGGAATTGGTCAGTTTCTCGTCTCGAAAGTGAGGTATTACCTAGCATACAAAGATAGCCATCCATGCTTTCGCGCCCACTCTGGGCTGAGTAGGCGGATTATCTTCAAAGGCAGCATGGTGAGGGTCATCTTCGAGTTGGAGGGCTACCTGATCAACTTGGGGTGGCAGCACGTCAGCCATTGCATAGGATGGTAAACCTGATTGTTAAACACAAATGGAATCAATATTGATGTCTGGCCAAAGTGTGCAATGCAAGTACGGTGGTGTTTTCCAATATAACTAAACCTCACTCATAGATAACATTTATTACTCCAGAAATGCTTGTGGGGTTTGAACTTTAAAGCGTCCCGTGGGGCTTCGTTAAATTAAGTGCGGATGGAAATGCGGGGGCGGGGCACTTGATTGTGGGGCTTTGTTCTAGGAGAGATATGAGACAAAGGCTACTTCTTAATCTAGGCACAGCCCTCTTCGAGGGGACTTAGTGTGATTACTATTATGTTGTTCTAAGCTGTGTTTTTTACGGAAGGCTATATTGTTATGTGTGGTATAAGCTTTGCATTAAAGTCTATTTAAGCCTTTTCTTTAAAGCTAAATTTACTTTTTTCTTCTGAGTTACTTATTTGCTTTTATATGCCTATAGGCATATAATAACTCGTTTAACTATATCTCGCTGCTTTTATTACTTAATTTCCTTAAGAACCTTCTAGCCCTAGGGGGCCTATTTTTATTAATTCTATCGGCTAGCTTTAATAAAAGCTATATTTATTTCTTAAAAAAGTATTTTTTTTTAGGCTAGTAAGGTATCTCTAAAAGAATATTATAGCTAAGTATTACTAACTTAATT
>JAASAY010000328.1:0-44431 GCA_014822085.1 Fusarium stilboides | reverse complement strand
CTTATTTATTTTATAATAAATAACGATTTTATAACGATTGGGGTTATCCATCCCATATTTAACACCCTAAGTGGCTGTTTATAATATCTCAGAAACTAACTTCCGAAGGTTATTTGCGTTCTGACAATCCATATTTATCTGGCCCGGTCCGTTCTTAACTGAGGCCCAAACGACAGTCAGACTTGTATACTGCTCTAAGTTCCGCAGCTCCATTGGTAACGCTGCTGCTACCCTTTCACTTGGTATACCCGCTGACAGTTCCAATATGTGGGTACTAATCTTATCGAAGCTCGTAGAAAGCAGTTTTCCGTGCTCCCAGCGCTCGCTCAATATCTGGAGAATGAACATGACGTTTTTGACTAGTATCCAAACGTCTTGTGCGCGTAAGTTCACGCATTCCGCAGTAGTACTTACATGAAGCTTCCAATAGCTGTGTAGGGCCATTAAACCAGTCCAATTGACCTTCTCGCAAGCAAGCTCTACGTAGAAGATAGAATTGGACTCTACCAACTGACGGTAAAGCCTAATGAACCCAACAGCCGAGTTCCACAGCTCGTGAAGCTCTTCGTTTGTACGCTCAGGTAAGAATTTGCATGGCCTCATGAGGAGCATACGGCCCATCAGCCATTCGCTTTCGATAAGTGTCTTGTTTGGTAGCTGTGAACTTGCATGTTTCCACTGCGTCAGCTTTTTGCAAAGTTCCGTGAAGACCGTTTGTGTGGTGTTCTGTTTCGGTCCCGGGGACTTATTCAAACAATTGTAAATTTCGGACTGAATTTGAAGGGCACGATATCTCTGTAGATAGCCGTGAACCTCTACTGTCGTGGCTGAAGTTTCGATCCTGAAGGTGGGTAGGGAGACACTGATAGCTGAGTCTGATATTTCCGTCGGACGCCCACGGCCCAAGCTCATAGATCTATCGAAAGAGTACATGCTCCACCAAAGACGACGTCTCGTCTCCAAGAGACTAGATGTAAGGGAGTCGAGAGGTTTGGGGTCCTGATGCAACCCGAGGTCAACGCACATGCGCATTCCGACACCAATAAGATACCAAGCGTCGAGTAATGAAGGATTAAGAGTTGCGAATTGTACCAAGAACAGAACAGATTGTATGCCAACAATGGTATTGGGTAGTATGGCCGACTCTCGAAACGTCAATGCTGTGCGAAACAGCCTCTGCGCCTGTGTCGATATGACACTATCCGCATTACGTGAAATGCTCGAAGCAGATATAGCCAAAACTAATAGGACGGTGAAATAACTGTAGCCATGACTGATGGAGGATTGATTGAAGTCATCTGAATTCCTTGAGGGGACACTGGCCGGATTCTGCGGAATGTGTGGGTTTCTCGCAACACGAGGGTCAACCCCAGAAAAGACATATTCAAATTGTATCCAGAAGCCCTGGATGGAAAAGAAAGGTATACGCGGATAGACATTGGTGAAGTAATGTTTGCAAAGGGTCAAAGCTGTAGACTCTTTGGGCAAAAACGGAGTAGCCTCGTTGGATTGGGTAGAGTGAAGAATTGAAGATAGTTGGTCAGTGCCAGCTGTGGCTAATACAAGCGATGAGATTGTCGGTCCTTCTGCCTCCGGCGGGCATGAGCACGCAATAATCGGAAGAGCTCCTATATCAGCGATCAAGGAGTCGACGATTGGATTATAGTGCGATTCTGTGGGTTCTGTGCGGGTAGATGGCTCAGCGTGCGGTGCGGGGGATATGAGAGTATCTTGCTCTGATCGCAGTTGTTCAAGTCGCTGTTGAGCCTTGCTAATCTTTTGGCGTAGATAGGTTGGGTAATCTCGCCCGCGATTTGAAATGTCATATGATAAGGAGCAAGTAGCTTGACGACCAAATTTGATGCAACCGCCACAAGCTGGGGGCACTCCATTACACTAGGACACGGTGAATATCCGAATACAAAAGACATCAGACCTTGCAGGAGTATCTACCTTGATCTTGCGAGCCTTGCAGAAAGTACATGCTGAGAATACCTGCGAGACTCGCAGCGATACGTTCCTCAGGGGATGCCCTGAGGCATCTATTTCACTTTGGCTCATCCCTCCGATGGACCAGACTTAAGGGCTTTTCATTCACCTGCTACAGTTAGCCGGCAAAAGAGGGGACTTAGGTCTGCAGTGGATCTTAGTACTCTCCTCTCATGAGTAGGCTCAACGCTTACTTGAACCTAAGGAATCTGGAGGTTGATTGGAGAGGAAAAGCTTGTGTGACAAGACCAGGGGTTGGAAAATCAATCCACAAATCGTTATTGAGAGCCCGTTCAGGCTGATGTATCCTTCATGAGACTACAAACCAATATGGTGATGATGTTGGCGTGATTGATCTTGTGTTGTAAGGGTCTGTGCGTAATAAGCGGGACAGAACGAGGCACCATAACTTGCGGGGTAAAGGTGGGACATCAGGCGGAACCGCCGAGGCCTCGTGGATTCCCCCCATCACCGATTTAGCGGCGGTTCCGTTGATTTGGATCGTACGACTATGATATATCGATTCTTCGCAAGCGACCAATTCAGCTGAGTGTATATTAAGTTTATAGAAAAGGCGACGACAGGTTCCGTATGACGATATCATTTTATCAATTCATCTTTACTCTTGTTTTTGCTTCTCAGTCAAAGCCCAGGGTGTACACCGAAAGCAATCCATGACTATGGCTCCCACAAGAATATCCCTAGACCCTATCCTCCGGCGTGAGCCAGCGGCGCAGAGTCGTGATTTTCAAGTCCGCAATTTGAGTGCAGATCTATGCGTTTGCGGTGGCGGTCTTGCTGGTACCATCGCGGCAATCTCAGCTGCCAGAAATGGAGTCGAGGTAATCCTGATTCAAGACCGACCTATCCTCGGAGGCAATGCATCCAGCGAGGTACGACTATGGATTCTTGGAGCAACCTCGCACATGTTCAACAATAACCGCTACGCAAGGGAGGGAGGTCTAGTTGACGAGATCCTCTTAGAAAACCTTTATCGCAATCCGGAAGGAAACCCATTGATTCTTGATACAATTCTGCTCGAAAAGGTGCGAATCGAGAGTAATATCCAGCTGTTATTGAACACGGCTTTGATAGGCTGTGAAAAAGAGAACGAGCGCATCAGCTCTGTCAGCGCGTTCAACTCGCAGTCATCTCTCAAATTCGACATTCAGGCACAGCAGTTCGTTGACTGCACCGGTGATGGAACACTCTCATTCCTCGCCGGCGCGCCTTTCAGAATCGGTGCTGAAAAGCGCGGCGAATTTGGAGAGCTTTTCGCTCCATCTTCTGAGTACGGCCATCTTCTTGGCCATTCCATCTACTTCTACACCAAGGATACAGGAAGGCCGGTCAAGTTTGTTGCCCCTTCATATGCCCTGAAGGACGTCGAGGCCGATATCCCGCGATTCAAGAGTTTCAGTACCAAAGAGATGGGTTGTAACCTGTGGTGGATAGAATATGGTGGTAGGCTTGACACGATACATGACACTGAGCAGATAAAATGGGAGCTCTGGAAGGTCGTATACGGTGTCTGGGGTTACTTCAAGAATTCTGGAAAATTCCCGGAAGCTGAGAACTTGACACTTGAGTGGGTTGGTACGATTCCAGGAAAGAGAGAGAGCAGGCGATTTGGTAAGTATTATGCTTGCGGAGATACGCTCGAGCATGACTAACCATTACAGTTGGTCCTACTATCATGGTCCAACAGGATGTGGTTGAACAGCGATACCACTCTGATGCCGTATCGTTCGGTGGCTGGTCGCTTGACTTGCACCCTGCTGATGGTGTTTTCTCCGAAGTTGATGGCTGTACCCAGTGGCACTCCAAGGGTAAGTTCATCAGACGAACGCGGGAGGCCTTTTTACTGACAGACACAGGTGTCTACCAAATACCGTTTAGTTCCATGTTGTGCTCTGAGATTTCTAATCTGATGTACGGAGGCCGCATCATGTCAGCATCCCATGTCGCCTTCGCCTCCACTCGAGTCATGGCAACATGCGGAGCCAATGCAAACGCCCTGGGAATCGCAGCATCATTATGCAAGAAACGAGGCCTCGACCCGATGCAGTTGCTGATCAAGGACAACATGAAGAACTTTCAGCTGGAGCTGATGCGCTTTGGACAATTTATTCCGGGGTACAAGCTTCACGATTCGGCAGACCTTGTTCGTTCAGCTTCAAAGATCGAGGGTTCTCCGACGTTTGAACTGACTCAACTTCTTGCCGATGGACCACCCAAAGTCCTTGTGAGAAGCCTAGCACAAATGCTCCCCATATCTCAAGGACCCGTGCCAAGATTCTCCATTACGGCCATGTCTGTTGAAGATACCGACCTGACAGTTCAGCTTCGTGGCTCTCAAAAGCCATACAACTATACTCCAGAGGTTTTACTAGCTGAGACCAAGTTCTCCCTCACCCCAGGTCAATCTGATTTGGTCATCGATTTCGAAACAGAGAATCCACAGACGCAATATGTCTTCCTAGCTTTCCTTCAGAACGAGTCTGTGGCACTCTGTACCACCAAAGCCCGCGTGTCCGCTCTGATGACGGTTGAACACGAGTGCACACAGAATCCCCCTAGCGATGTAGGAGTAGACGATTTTGAGCGCTGGACGCCCGTCAGAAGACCAATGGGTCACAATCTCGCCCTGACATTGGATCCACCATTGAAGGCATGGGGTGCAGAGAACATTCGCAATGGTGTACCACGACCGACCAAGAGAACCAACTGCTGGGTCCCACATGGAGATGCCTCTGGTAGAAAGATCCTGAGGATTGGCTGGGATGCTCCGGTCAAAATCAGCAAAGTTGTCGTACACTTTGACACTGACTATGACCACGCACTCGAATCTGTCCTCAGAGGTCATCCAGAAAGGAGTATTCCCTTTTGTGTCAAGAGTTGGAGACTTTTGGATCTCTCTAATGAGGAAGAGCTATATGTTGAGGCTGACAACCATTTGTCCCGCCGGGAGGCAGTATTGGAGTCTAGTAAGACAATTAAGGACCTTGGAGTTGAGATTTTGGGACTGAATGGGGATGAGAATGTGCTTGGTGGTATATTTGAAGTACGTGTCTATGAGTAGATTCGGTTCGATACACGTTGTTATGATAGAATTAGGTTAGATTCTAATGGTTTTTACTATCTTTCTATGCCGTGAACGTTCCTTTTCCCTAGAAGCCACATCTTGACCTGCCACTCCAGTTGTTTGCTTCCGCAAAAGAGGACCTGGCCTTCTGTATTTCCCACGAAATTGCCCAATTCTTCTTTCTCCATCCTACCTAGACGGAAAATGTCATGGTCATGATCGTCATGTGCAAGATCCCTAAAGCGTCGATACCACCAAGTCCGCGACTTACCAGCAGTGAACCCACCACTTTCCTCCCCTGGCGTTATATAAATTCGTAGCAAATTCCAATCTTGTGGTATCAACATCTGATGGTTCCACAGATACTCTATAGCTTTAAAGTCTTCCCCACGAATACTGCAGATAAGGCTTGGCTTTGTATCTCGGACTTTGAGGATGATACCTCGAGTTTTATCTGTGGCCATAGCGATAAAAGGGGCGATGCCTGTGCCTCCCGCAATGTATAGTCCTTGATGTTCGCAACCTGGAGTCTTGAGAGGAAACCCACCAGCGACCTCGACGATTTTTGCGGTCAATGGGCCATTTGGGCGCGGAAGTCCCAAAAGACCAGTGATACGCCCATTACGAGCTATTAAAGAGATGGTTTCGATAGCTCCATCGTCCGCATATGCAGCATGATACGGGGTAAAGGAAAGACATCGATCCTGGTCTGACAAATTTTGAGGTCCAGATACAGGGTCGAGATCAGACGGGAATTGGAGTGTCAGGTGTTGACCTGGACGGAAGCTCCGACTAAAATCATAATTGGCTCGGACCGAAAATGTATGGATACTAAGGCTAGGCGTTAAGCGAGTCGAAGAAACATGCTTGAGCTCGCCGAGTGATGAAAGGTCGTCAGTGGTGCCATTAGGATCCATTGCGAGTTGGCACTGATGCAAAGTTATTGAGTGGTATTCGATAGTCGATCATTTTGATGAACTAGGGATCAAGTATCTAATAGTTAGTCCATTTGCGTGCCACGCTCATTAATTAACCATCAAGCGGTGTGGTCCAAGGCAGATAGATCCATTCATCCGCCAGAGACGGAGCCTCCGCTTGCGCCACTGATTCGTGACGGTGGTTCCGTCTTTACAGCTTCCGTTTACCCCACACAGCGGAATTATTCCAGAGACCCTTGCTTTCCACCAAATCAACTCGTTCCTTGTTTCTACGTTTCCCCAGATTTCAGGCAATTTGATAACCTTGAAAAGTATAACTTCCCCGGATTTTCTCACGGAGAGCCTCCAATTATAAACATCTTGCGCCTATCAAACTTATTCTGAAATCGTTACAAGCCATTACTACAATGACAACGGAATCGGGCTCAACAAAGCCCAAGATGAGCGCATGGCTCTTCTTTAGCATTGTCGTCATTTCTATGGGTTCAATTTTCTGGGGGTGAGGACTGATCTTGATTCTCATGGTTAACAAGATGCTGATGAACTCAAGATATGACATTGGTATCTTGAGCACTATCTATGTCTCTCCAGGCTTCAACAAAGCCCTGAATGGCCCATCCTCTAGTGACAAAGGTCTCATTACTTCCATCTTCTATGCCGGCCAATTCATCGGTTTCGCGTTTCTTGCAGGCCCCTCGAACAACCGATTTGGTCGACGCTGGGCTGGCTTTGGGGGCGTTTGCCTGCTCTGCGTTGGTGCCGCGATACAGACCGGTGCAGTTCACCTCGCCATGATGATAATTGGAAGAATCATCGCAGGTCTGGGCACTGGTATTGTGTCTACATCTGTTCCGCTTTACCTCAGCGAGATTTCGCCAGCTAAGAATCGGGGACTCTATGTTGCCGCTAACCAGGTCGGCATTGTATCTGGGTGAGTCAAGTCCTTGTCTCCCAAACTTCCGTTCACAGTGCAAGCCTAATTATCTCAGTATCTCCATGGCTTTCTGGGTTGGATATGGTTACTCATTCTGGGACTACGGTAATGGTATCGACCTTGAGTGGCGACTATCTAATGCCATGCAATTTATTCCCGCCCTTCTCTTCTTGATTGGCGTTCCATTCATTCCAGAGAGGTATGTCTTGCAACTTCGCCCAGTGGGCTTTCAAGCGCTTACAAGTCTATTAGTCCTCGGTGGCTTGTCGAGTCAGACCAAGTCGAAGCCGCCAGCCAATCACTCTCCAAGCTCCGGGGCCTCTCTACTACAGAGGTCCAGCCCGAACTCGACGAGATCCGCGCCAACATTCTCTGGCATCAAGAAAACTCAATCACATCAGCCCGAGTCTTTGTCCAACAAAAGCCATTGTGGTCCCGACTTTGGCGCGCTTGGTCTCTTGCCTTTCTGCAACAGATGAGTGGTGCTGCCGGTATCCGATACTATCTCCCAACCAACTTTATCGCCGCTGGCACATCAGAGGAGCTGAGCTTGCTCGCCTCGGGCATTGATGGGACTGTTCAGGTGGTTTGCACGGTTGCTGCCATGTTTTTCATAGACAAGCTCGGTAGAAGACATTCGCTTGGAATCGGCGCCATTATCATGGCCTTTTGTTTAATGGTCAGTCAGCAAATGGGCTCAGCTGATACCCAGATACTAACGATACGACCAGATCAACGGCGCTCTTCAGCTTGCCTACCCCGGACAGACAAATTCGCACGCCAACTACGTCAACATATTTTTTATCTTCTTCTTCACTGTCGGATGTATGTCATACCCGTCCTTACACCCTATCAAGATAACATGCTAATGGAATTATACTCACAGACAGTATGGGCTTTGGGCCATGCGCCTGGATCTATGCATCCGAGATCTTCCCTGCCAACTGCCGCTCCAAAGGTCTTGGTATTTCTTCTTCTGGAGCATCGCTCGGCTCTATCATTGTCGGCCAGGTCTGGCCTGTTGCTGTCTCAAACATTGGGCCGCGAGTCTATTTCGTTTTCATGGCGTTCAACGTCTTTTCAGCGATTCTTGTCTATTCTTGTTACCCTGAGACCAAGAACAAGACGCTAGAGGAGCTGGATTCGCACTTTGGAACGCTGAATGTTCACTCCGAGGAAGATGCGACGCCTAAGCAGATGCTTGCTGGCGAGGAAGAACGAGTCGAGGCGCGTGCCAAAGGTGTTTAATTCGAACCAATTTTACTAGCCCATCTTGTCAACCTAGTTGATCTTGAACCCACAGGCGTTGCCAGGACTTAGGCATCAGTGGGATATCAAACAGTGATGGGAAGTATGATTTAGAGGCATGATTTAGTTTATCTTAAACCTGATATTATTTCTTGCTGTTCTATCTTTGGAATGCTCTGCTGAATGTTTGAACGCAACGGAACAGATTTTAGTCAAAAAGAAATAGAGGCGCTTGATCTCTAGCTCTTTAATCCTTATGTCTCAGAGTCCGTGTCAGGCCAGGACAATCACTATTCTGCAGGATCTGCGCTGACATAGTCTTGATTTGTTGAGAAATGGACCATTCTGCCAAATTTCAGAGTCCCTCCTCGTTATGCAGAGCAAGTGCTTTCGCTACCACTACCCTGTAGTTTAACAATCTAGCTACTTGGCGGTAAGCTAGGATCATTACCCAAACCAATCAGAGTAACTACTTGAGCATTGATGCGACCCACCGTCCGGTTGTGGTCTGGGGTAGGATTGTCAAGTGGGGTCAGGGTGAACAGGGCGGAACAAATTCCACGTCAGCTCGTCTCCGCACTTTATCTGGGTATGAGCCACCGTAGGACCCAGAACTTTCACGAACACCCCAGAACTACCCAAGCTGGAGGTTTGTTATCACATAGGGTTATGGCCCTTCATGGAGCATGGAGCCCTCGTACTTCGTATATGCCCTACTTGATGATTCTGTAACTTTTGTCCACTAACGGCTTTGTGCAGACAATTAACGCCTGCAACCGCTGTCGCAAACGCAAAGCTCGCTGTGATACCCGTACGTCATCAAGAGGTTTTCGTCCTTCAATACAGTTCATTGCTAACCTCGAGCCAGAAATCCCTGCCTGCCAACCATGCCAGAACTCTGGGTCTATCTGCGAGTTCACAGATGGACGTTCCGGTGATGTCCACCCTCGCAGCTTCATTCACGATCTCGAGTCGGAGCTCTTGCGCTTAGAGCGCATGCTTGAAGATAACAGTGATCCACTGGTAGAGGCTTCCCCAGGAACTTCGACGCTGCGTTCCGATGACGAAGCCCCCCAGGATCTCATCCACGAAGGGGGTGACGGACATGCTCATTTCATTGGGGCATCAAGTGGTACTAGGATATGTGCCATAGCCAGGATCTATGCTAACGAATGATTAGGAATGTACCTGGTTCGATCAGTGCTTGAGTCCGCTCAGCAAAATTACTCGAACTTCCACTCTACATCTCAGTCGGACGATCTTGTCCGAGCCAGGCCAAAGGAACCCGACAGGATGGATACTAGGATAGCACTGCCATCTCTTGAGACAGCTAAAAGTCTTATCGATACGTTCTTCAGCCAATACCAAGTTCAGTACCCTATCCTTGATCAAAATGAGTTTACCAAGACTATTTCAGAGTTTTATGATCGCCAAAATGATGGAACTGGCTCTTCTCATTCAGTACCCGGAGATGTCTGGACACGTTTCATGCTCAATATGGCCCTTGCTATCTCTCTTGCTTTTGTGTCAGGGGATCATGACAAAAGCTTAGCCATATCTAAAGGGTTTGCAACCAATGCGCTGGCGGATCTAGACCTCATCATGCAGACGAAAAATGTTCAGTCTGTGCAGTGCCTGCTTCTTCTCTTGTTATTGTCCATCCTGGACTCGTCTTTTGCACCCATTTGGTATATATCTGGCTTGTGCATGCGCATGTGCATTGATCTCGGTTACCATTCAGAAACCACTATTGCCTTATCTTCCTCTTTTGACAAGGATGGGGACGACAATGTACGAGAAGCGGATACAAAAAGAAGATTATTCTGGCTTACATATAGCTTCGACAGAACACTCAATATCCTTCTTGGTCGCCCTTTCACTTTCAACGACTTCACAGTCAATATCAGTCTGCCCGGGGACTCGTTACAACCGAGCAAGAGACAACAGATACTGCACTGGCTAGAGCTGCAGCGTCTTCAAAGTAAGATTGTTGACAAGCTCCACACGGCACGACGAGATATCATCAGACCACCGGAAGAGGGAATAGAGCTATCACAGTGGACAACTCAGATGGCACAAAGTTTAGAAGCCTGGAATCGAAAAGCC
Organism: Fusarium stilboides; assembly: GCA_014822085.1. NCBI lineage: Eukaryota > Fungi > Ascomycota > Sordariomycetes > Hypocreales > Nectriaceae > Fusarium > Fusarium stilboides. The sequence continues at coordinate 34,131 of JAASAY010000328.1, read as the reverse complement.
CAGACGCTTGTTGACTCTGACGGCCATAATTCCAACTGGTGGGGCTACTGGTACAAAACAGCTTTACTCATTCTCTACAGACCATCTCCGTCGCGGCCAGACATGAATGCATCTGACACTTTGTCTTGCTACCTGGTCGCCAAGGACTTCATCCAACTCTCATTCCTTCGAATTAATGACGGACTAATGGAGTTTACATGGATTGATCTCCACTTTCAGTTCATGAGCGGCATAACTCTTATCTTCATTGTTTGGAAAAAGACTGCTGCCTGGGAAAAGTCTAAAGAGGATTGGATCTCCTTCAAAAGTTGTCTTTTCCAGTGGAAGCTCATACTGGAGAAACTTGGGTCTCGTTGGAGGAGAATCACCCGGGCTCGTGAGGCGCTCTTAAAATTGGCCGACGCCACTATAGATCTTATTGAAAAGGATCAGATACGCTCAACGGGAGGCGGCCAGCAGTCATCACCACCACATCACATCCAAGAGGTGCGCCGTGATTGTAGGCGTTCGATTCTACAGCAACTCCAAGCAGGAGACTTCGACAGCTTAACTCAACAGAGTCCAGTCCAGACTCGAGATGATACTGGCCTCCAAGGTTCAAGTGTGCGCCCTACCAATGACGATTCTGATGGTGGTGAGACAAGCCAAGTATATGATAGCATGATGAACACCGAGGATAGGTACCAGGCAGTCGCCAACACCCATTTGGATTCATCACAGGGCTGGGCGACTCTTGACTCAACCGATAGTCTTCAACGGCAGCTTTTGCCCGAAGAAGCTCAAGTCCCTGATGATATCTCAACAATGGTGACAGAGCAAATATGGCCACTTTTCGATCTTTCTGGAGCTGCGAGTGCGCCTGATGAACTTGACTTCTGGAGGCAATTCGCAGCTCCCATTTTAGGCGCAGACGGTATGGCTACGGTGCAATTCAACTCCGCCAACAGACCGGACGAGTCATTTACGAACAGCATCTTAAACTTCCATGGAGATTTGAGTAATCTAACCCCTGAGATGCAAGTAGAGTACGCGGGGGAAGGGGAGTATATGCAAGGACTAGATAGTTTCTAGCTAGGACCCCTCAATAACATCTACTGTCAATAACAAGCGGATTGAACCCCACCAGGATCTCTCTCCCAACACCTGTCGTATTATCTGTATCACAAACTTTGTCATACTACACTATCGCCCTCCAACAGTCAAAAGATACAAGCTTCCAGTGGTCGAGTTGATATTCGTCGGGGCCCCTAAGTACAAAACATCTGTTCCATCGCTTTTCATCAAAGCCTGGAGACGCTGCACTTTCTTACCAGTCGTAGGCCCAAGGGCGGTGTTAGTCCAACCAGCCCCACCAACATTCTCAAGCACAAAGGTACTGGCTGAAGAGCGACAGTAGTAAATGCGGACAGTCGTGCCATCGTGGGTGATACCAAGCGCAGCACTTGTCTCACTCCCATCATAAAGAATCTCGCGCTTCCAAGGATCTTGAGTACCATAAGTCCCGGTTGCACGACGGATTTGCCATGAGCCACTGTCAGAGGTTTTGAAGCGATAGCCATGCTGAATGTGAATTGTCCCATCGGATCGCTCATACAGTGCCATCTTCGCGCTTTGGAATGCCGGGCCTGGAGAGGCGTTGATGTCGCCGCTGTATGTTTCTCCTGAAGTCAATGGCTGGTATACGATGTCGGCAGTGTTCTGTGTGATTGGGATGGATACAGAAGCTCCTGATGCTGAAGTATACGAGTTTGTAGATGGACGATAGCGCACATAGCTTCCCTGGTGACGCACGGCAGACGCGGGAAATTTGCTCCATTCCCACTGGAGGTGAACATCTCCATCAGAAGAAAAGCCTATGTCATCAGGGTACAGGGAGTATCCTTTGTTGTATGCCCAAATACTAACGCGCGACCATTTCTTGTCATTCACAGAGTACTTGTAGAAATAACCACCTTTGGCGTTGTTATCGTTGGCGGCCTCTCCACGTACGATCATCCATAAGTTTCCGTCCGCATCTCGTTTTATGACGGGGTATGTGAACTTGACAGTTTGGTCAGGCATGTCGGGGCTGGCATCGAACAAAGTGCTACTATGTGGTGTAGACGAACGGAAGTACTTCCATGGTTCATTGTGCATGCTGGTGAAGACATGAACGAAGCCATCGCCATCTACACTGATACTCGGGGTATTATGTCCAAGATCATCAGCGAAGATGGCACACTCGGCATTCGAGGTCTTGACACAGTCGCGAGAGATGGTTCCATCGGAGACGGAACGACGGACAACCATCACATTGTTGTTAGCTGTACTTCCCCCTGGCGGGTTTCGAAGGTAGGTCAGCCAGTCGTAGCCGGCGGACTCGTCCAAGGGATTCCACCAAGCGGCTTGACTGTTGACGTCAACAGCGGTGGATATCGTGGTGAGGCTATCAGGGCTGGGGGTAGCACCTACTGCCGAAATGACAGCCAAGTAAATGACAGACTTGATGATTGCCATGGTGGTAAAAGTCATGCAGTATACGATCCAAAACACGGGAAGGTAAAGCTGCAAATGAATTATTTCCTTCAACGAGAGGTTTGACCACGATGAGGTTTCCCTTTAAATCCTACAAGGAATTATTGAGTGATGGGCCGCTATCTGTCCCCCAGATTTTTCCCCGCTCTTCGGATCGACAAAGAAAGCTGGGGTAAATCCCTCTACCTGGGGCCTGCGCCTCTCAAGGAACCGCCGTTTTGTCTTGTTGGTCTGTACCAATTTGTGTGTCTAAATCCTGGTAGGAACTTGAAGTAGAAACTAGCACTAGCGCCGTGGCAGGCGCCTCTATTCTAATATGTGTGTCGGAAACGGAACAGCCGAGAAGTAACTGACCGAAGCGGGTGTTCCGTCTAGAATTAATAATATTTGCGTTTTTTATCCTCGTGACTAAAACTTATACCGCTAAGAATTAGGGTTAATTACTTAGTGTTTTTATAGTTATATTGCATTATATAGTAACTAACTAATAACTTAAAGAAGAAATAATTTTTAAAATTTCTTTTATTTTAGTTTTTATTTAATATATTAAAAAGTAATTTAAATATTTAAAAATAAAAAAGCTAAGAATAATAAGTAAATAAAAAGATATATAGCTAAATAGCTTAAATTAATATAATTAAATATATATAATAGTTTAAAATATTAATAAGAATTACTTTTATTTTTAATATTACTTTAATTTCCCCAGCTGCGCGCTATTAACAAGGATAAATTAGCAAATGCTCGCCTACTAGATAGCTTTAATATTGTTATCTATACGTGACTGTTGACGACCTGTTTATCGGCTTTGCTCGGAGGCCACATAGGTTGAATTTAGTCACTTTCCGTAGAGAGGTTAAAGAAATATAGTCTGCGCATCAAGTCTTTGTTTGCCATCTTTCGGATAAATCCATCGCGTTTGCTAAGTATTTACCTTCAACCTTGACCCTGATGCCTTTTGAGTCCAGCTTCGGCGTAGCAACGAAATGATCGTACAAAAACGTAACGTCACTATCGTCTGTTCCATGGAGAGACATGTTCCAGCGCGCTGCCACTGCAAGACCCATGCAGAGCTCTGCCTTTGCTAAACTTATGCCCAAGCACTGTCTCGAACCCTTGTTAAACGACAGGAGAGATTTGCGACACAGTGTGCCCCTTTCGCCGAGCCATCTCTCGGGTTTGAAGATCCATGGGTCAGGGAAGATATCCTCATTTGTGTGTTGGACCAAAGTCTGCACGCTCATTGGTGTACCCGCTGGGATCACATGTGTTTGACCTTCGAAGGTAAAAGCAATAGGTTTGTCGGGATCCGACAAGGCGTGTCGTCCAGCGAGACCAAAATCGAGTCGAAAGGCCTCCATCTGAACAGCATCAAGATACGGCAACCGATTCAATTCTTCCAGAGTTCTTGATGGTTTTTCAGCAAGCTCCTTCCTCAAGCACGCCATAACAGAAGGGTTCGAAAGAAGGTGATAATGAGCAATTGACAGAGAAGTGGCTGGTGACTCTGTTCCTGCCATGACCATCAGAGCAGCCTCGTCCTCGAGGCGTTCTAAGCCTTTCTCAGAGGCAGGTAATCTGTCATCGTCGTGGATGATCCCAATGACTGAACGAAGCTGTTCTTTGTCCTCCTTCGTCGTACGATCGCCGATGACTGTCTCGATCCGTCGCCGGATTTTCTGACGAAACTGGACCATATCCTTTACTCCCGGAGGTGCGTACTCAATCGGAAACAAACTCATTATATTCTGGACCCAAGTGAAATGTTTACCAAAATTGGTCTGACGCAAAAGTGCTGAAAGGTTGTTCCGTAACACTCCCGCTCGTGCGGCGTCGCCGAGTAAGTTGTCGTTACTTCCAAAGCTGTATTGACAGACCACACTATTGTTTGGAACACTCAGCGTCGTTCAAGGGCTCTTGGGTAACTCTGTTAATGCTTACTCGTTTGTCATGCCGTAATACAGATTGGATAGATTGAGAATCTCCCCAGCTGCCGCTGCTTTGCTAAAAATGGCATCTAACTGGTCTGACTTTTCTTTCAACAATTGAGAGCTGTCTCTGAATACCGATTGTCGAGAGAACAATGAGCTCAGGGGTGCACGGCGCCGTTTATGGTGGTCATGATCGATGGTCGCACCAATCGACTTGGACGCACCCAGTGCCCTGCCATCTCTAAGATTCTTATTGCGTCGATGCCCAAGCCCTGGGCTATAAATCACTTCGGCAGCGTCTGGATCTGAAAATGAGATCTCATCGGGCGTTATCCTTACAATAGGTCCTGGAGTCTTACTTAGCGTATGTAATAGAAAGGGTTCGTCATCGATGGTATGACTCACCGTAATGTTCATGCAAGTCTTTGATTTTGAAAACGTATTGCCCTGGCAAGAAAACATCGTAGTAACACTCGTACCACGTGGATATAGCCGCAAGCCTCGGTCCTGGAATTCTGGAAAGGGGCGAGAAGTGTAGTCGATAAATTGCGAGGCATGTGTAATACGTGACCACCAGTAGTATAACGGACACGATGGGCTGGAAGGCGAAAAGTATTGAGTCAGGCATGGTGTACCTCGATTGGAACAGAAAAGAAGGGACCAGGTCAAACCACAGCCGAGCCCAAAAGACCGATGAATCCGCTCTTATAGCTTATTCCGGCCTCTGATTCTCGAAATGATGTCAGCGAATCCCCATGTTGTCTTGGGCCGAGCTAGTTCCGAGCTCAGAATCCCTGTTCTGGAGCTAGCTGCTCGTTACAAATGACCGTGGGGTAGGTTGCAAGGGGCTTCATCGCGGGCGTGGCTCACTGAGTGTCCGGACCGAAGCTAACACAACGTCTTATCGTAGCATTTATCATATACTCCTAGGATGACTGATACGTCTTATCGTAAGTGGCTCGGGTCTCCTTGATGTACAATACCGCGAGATGTGATATATCACGCCTGGTGGCTCTTTTGTACGGTGTGTTCTGCGGGGTTGGCGGCTGTATGATATCTTGCGCTCAGAAGTTAATAATTGTCAGCCTTCAAGGTTCGCGGCACTTGATCGCTCTCGCAATTATGATGGTGAATCTGATACAAGAATTCATATTGGTTGAGCTACTGGCTAGAAATTGACGATACGCTTTGCCTCCGTTGTTGGACAAGATGAGATAAGCACTAAGAAGTACCGTAGTACATGTTGGAACTTTGGAAGAGTCTAAGAGGGAAGGTGAACAACCAATTCGAATCCTTCCTTGATATCTGCTGATGTCAGACGTTACGTGTATTGGGTTCATCCATGACATGGATGTACCATATTCTTGTTCTATTTTTACAGTATAACAGGTTATATTGAGAAATGACGCAGCCACTTCCCTGTCTGATTGTTTTTGATCCGGCAAGATATTGACCCGACATAGTCAGCAACACAGAGTCCGACACGAACTTAACTCAAAGATCGGCATGTAAGATCAGTACTAAATCAAGCTGGTGGGAAACGAACCATTGTGCTTAGCTAATCCACGTGTTCAAAATTATTATGTGTGAAAAACCTTGTGTATTTTGACTTCCTTATTCTCCCTCAGTCCTGCAGATTCTCCCGAAACCTTCGATTAACTTTCTAGATAGCACAAATACAGCCCCCTGAGTCACCCTTTGCCTCATCATCAGTCAGCCGATACACCTTCCACCACAACTCTATTAATGCCCTCATCCAGGCCCTATTTTCTCTTAACTGACCTTGGTCGCCGATAACAGTTCGCATTGGTGCGGCCATCTTGGTTTTCTTGTGAGTGTTATTATTAAGCCAGATTATCTTAAGGGAGGAAAAGCAGGCAGGCTTTTATATTCAGAAGAAGAAGTTATATACGGTACTAACTTTGCTGCGCTATAGCTTAGAATGCAATTATATAGGTAGGTAGTTATAATACCACCGAGATAGGGAAAAAAAAACTATATTCTTTATTATTATAAAAGCCGGCGTCTCTTAAAGGGATATTATAGAGCAGGAATTATATAGTGCTTAGCTAAACTGCTAGGAGGTTATTTATATAGTAGCTATATAAGAGGGAAACTATTAAGGTCTGCTCTTAACTATAATAAGAAACACGGTGTTTTTATAATTAAAATATAATATACTATATTTAAATTATAACTTAAAGGTCCTTCTGTGATAGTTATAAAAGCCTACTTTTCCTTCTGCGAGATACCATACTAATAATAATATATACATATATATAATATAATCACAATAGCAGCACCGATCTGTACTATTACCGGCGGCCCGGCTTATAATAGCGCATGCTTTTATACCAACTATAATCCAGTTACCTTTAGCGACCTTAATTAGAAGTAAAATAGCAGCTCAGCCTTGAAACCAGCTTTAAGAATCTCCCATATAGTAGCAACCATAAGTCTCTCAAGGTGAGCCCTAAAGATATGCTTAAGCGATAGAATACAAGTGACCTCTTATAGGCCCAGGTTATTCAGTGAAACACGATCTAATTGCTAGTCTTAGGACCTATTTAGACCACTATCCTACTGTGAATTATACCTGTCTTATCATATGCCATAAAGCCAGTACCCTCCCGACATCCAATATACTCGGCGAATATCTCTGGACCCCTCATAATCGAAGTTTCTTCCCATAGGTTAATCTGACCTACACCATCACCCATCTCTCCTCCAGGCCCATAAGTCTCCATCCACCGCTTCCTAAGCTTGACATGGCCTCTGTGCACTCTGCCAACACGCTCAAACTTGCTCATGTCCTGCCAGTAAAACATCTCAATCTTCCTGTTATGATTCAAGTTGATTGGGGTTCCAGTTTTGAACGTTCCACAATCTGAGACGTGGCCCATTCGTACATCGAAAAGTCCGTTGCCAGTGGTATCCTTCCCTAGATGATCCATCCAACCACTGACTAGCTCGTCGAACTCTTCGAACCACAGAGCTTTTTCTCTAGTTGACATGCCTGTATGGTCTTGGCCTTCGACTAGGAAACAGATGTTGTCGGGTAGATCGGTGACAACTGTCCTGCCAGGACGGATGTTTGTTGTCTCTGGTACTCGTGGAGGCATTTCCTCCAATGAAGAGGCTAACTTGTCACCCAGACTCACGTCGGGAATACGATGCCGAACGCAACCCCAGTATCCAATCTTGTCGCCAAATGGCTCCATCTCTCCAAGGCCATTCATCCCATTCTTCAACTCAGCAGTGCAAGCATTCTGTACTCGACTGGCAGTGACTGTAAGAATCTCTCGCCACATGCCTGCGTCTTCTGGGAGTCCATCCCAAAACTCTTTCACGGCAGGCGTTGACCACCATTTTGCATGGGACTCTGGCCACCAATATGAGAGCCAGATCTGCGTGCTCATCTCATCAGTACCAGGAACAGTGATGCGATCAAGGTGTGCTTGTCCGGTTATGAGCTTGTCGAATTTTTGAATGAGTTCCAGCTGCCAGTCGCTGGGGCTTTGGCCCTGGTACTGAATGCCATATATCCCGTAGATAAACTTGTCTCCGGGTTGGAATTTGGCTCGGTAAAACATGTTGAGGAGATTGGATATCAATGAAAGTATTTGCTTGCTGAGGTACTTCTTAAAAGATAAAGTGTCTTAGTACAGCGTACAGGAAATGTAATTTTACCAGTGATGGGTGCGGAAAAAAGGCGTGTATTTATAGTCTAAAGATTGGACAAAAGTCTTGTGTAAGGCTACTTAGTCGCCACGGTTTCACATTGTTACTTTTCAGCTCCTTCTCGCCGAGCTTCGTGTCCCTACGTCCAAGCCTAATACAAGACAAGCCCGTCGGTCCATTTGATTGATCCAATACCAATAGCTCTGATATCGATTACCAGAAGCTGAATGATCAGCTATCAGATGACTCATTAGCAAAGACCTCATTCCGAAATCGCCCCTTTTGTTAATATTAGTCTATCTTTTTCAGTTAGTAGCGTAGAGCTCATTCCGATCAATAGATCAACGACTATCAATCGACGCACCAACCTGGGCATTGGTCTAGCCCTTTCGCGATGGCACGTGAGGGGCGGCATTGAAAGAACCGGCAGTATCATTATCTCCCAGACCCACGGGACTGGTTGCGGGGTAAGGGGACGACTCAGACTGGACGAGTCAGGGTCGGAAAGCTTATTCTGAGACTAAACTGGCTTTGGTTCATGGATTACTCGGCCTTGATCCTGATTGGAGAGGACCCTCGGAATGAGATAAGAGCCCATGTAACGTGGTTGATTCCGATATCTGCAGCGGCGACAGATTGCGGGGGTAATGATAGATTCCGATATCTTCATCAAGTGACAGATTCTGGGGTAATTTGTAATTGATAGCTTATCGTGGGTAGATAAAGAAAGGGGTAACAGTTACATATAAATAAACCCATAAACTGACAAAACTCAATTCGGTATACAAACCAAAACAACTATATCAATTTTCCAATACTATTCCCGCCATGCCTACCAAATGCAAAGTAGCTGCTATCCAAGCCGAACCATGCTGGAACGACTTGAAAGGTAGCGTTGCTAAAACAATCGGGTTAATCCAAGAGGCTTCTGGCAAAGGAGCTAATGTCATTGGCTTCCCTGAGATCTTTATCCCGGGATACCCGTGGTGAGTCGAGATCTCTCTATAGAGATATCGTCAACTAACAAAGACATCTCTAGGGCAATCTGGGCTAACTCGCCTGTTAGCAATGCTGGGTTCATGAGCGAGTATTACAACAATTCCCTCGAGAGGGAGTCTGAGGAAATGGAGCAGATTAAAGCAGCTGTTCGTGAAGCTGGGGCGTTCGTTGTACTTGGATACAGTGAGAGATATAAAGGCACCCTCTACATTTCCCAGGTAAGTCATTTTGTTCCGTCGCTGCTAGTCTGAGTTTCAAAATCCTAACTTCTGCACAGTCCTTTATCGATGAGACTGGTACCATTGTTCTTCATCGGCGAAAAATCAAGCCAACCCACGTTGAGAGGGCATACTGGGGTGATGGGCACGCAGAGTCCATCAAGGCTGTCGTGCCCTCCTCGTTCGGTAACATCGGCGGCTTGAACTGTTGGGAGCACACCCAGCCTTTGCTGCGTTACTACCAGTACTCCCAACACCTAGACATCCAGGTGTCTAGCTGGCCTCTATGCTGGGATGCCTTGGAGGGCCAACCTTGGCCGTATCACTTGACGCCACCTGCTTGCAACAGATTTTCGCAGGTTATGGCAATGGAGGGCGCCTGTTTTGTCTTGGTCTGCTCCCAGGTTCTCACAGAAGAGGGCAAAGCTAGGACAAGGATAGAGAACTTTGACTATGCCCGAGCACCAGGTGGTGGCTTCAGCATGATCTATGGGCCTGATGGTTCTGAGCTGTGCAAGCCGTTGGGACCAGGAGAGGAGGGTATTCTCTATGCCGATGTTGACCTTTCTTTCCGGGGCATGATGCAACAGAATCTCGATTTGGTGGGACATTACTCGCGGCCTGACTTGTTGACTCTTCAGGTGACAACAGAGGCTGCCGTTCCGATTCGTTTTAAGCAGTGAACGCCTCTAGCCATGTCGATGGGAGGTGAGAAGAAAGGACGATATATCATATACCAGAGAGTAGGACCATTAAATAAATTGTTTTGAAGTCTGTTAAATACAAATACTTGCTACAACTCGCTAAAAGAATGCAAAGCTTTCGCAGTTACCAAGAATCTGGCTAAGGTTGGTGAATAATGACGGGTCAGTGTCTGCCCAGGGTGTGTCCGCAGTATCTAGGTCAAACAGACCGATTGGAATGTTCGCCGTCGTTGCAGCACCATTCGGTAAGATTGGTACCCCTGTGAAATTTGCCGTAGGTGCTGCGAGGTTCGAATCCGCGTCCATGAAGCCAGAGTTTTTGCCATCTCTCGTTGTTTCTGTACCGGGTACTGGCCCAATACTATCCCCACCGCTGGCGACCGTCGAGTTTTCTGTCCCAGCCATGTTGCCGGTGGCTCTCTGTGATCTCAACTCGTCGGTCGCTTTTCGTATACTTTGTAATTTATCCCTCAGTCTCCTCGTGATCAAGGATTCTTTTGCCAGCCGGTGAACCAATTGTGTTCCTGTGACCACATCCTCGAGACAAGACTTGCTCTGATCAGGACTTGCATAGCAGGTAACAAGAAGTAGTGAAGACAAGGCAGTCTCTAGGAAATGGTTAAATGTCTTGTGCTGAGCATTATATATATCGGTCTCCCTTGCTAGCCTGGCCAATACTTGTATTGAGTCTCGAGCAACCTGGATCATGACTTGGAAGTTTGACGTGTCGATGTTGTTAGATCCGAAGTGACTGGCTGCTTTACGGAGGATAATTGTTCTCATCTGATTAGCTCGTAGGTAAAGCATCAATCGGAGCTTATAGTCTCCACGTTTCTCAGTTGCCACATCTAACTTATCATTAATGCCGTTGAATTGCAATCGATGTGGTAGGTTTTGCTGCCATTGGATCACTCGAAACTGCAGATAGTCCTGAGTTGAGCCAGAATCTTGAAGCCTAGATGCCAGGGTGCCGAGGAAGAAGCTTCGCACATCTGACGCGATACTGCAAAATGAAACCATTTCTTTGAGGTAAGCTAATGAATAGTTACTATCGTCCTGCAAGATCAATTAGGTTATGTTATTGAGCATCGGTGCGGTTGGCCATACCGTTAGGAGTGGTTGTCGAACAATTTCGGAGTCCTGAAGTGCGAAAGGTAGCCCAGTGCCGAAGCTCCATCTTCGATCTAAGGTATAAAGAGACCAGAAAAAAGTATCCGAAATGTTTTTGGTGGGGGTCTCTTCTTCTTGGCAGCTTTGTTCGTGCACAAGTCTCATGATGCTACCTATTATTCTCCATGCCTCTTTCTCGCGATCATTGAGAAAGAAGAATATGCACTGTAACATAAAGCGGTTAGTAAAAAAGCACAAGATATGAGGACTTCACTTACAATTAGAACCAACAACGTCAAATCGCTCAGGCCAGGGGACTGGAGGTGTATCTTGGGAATGGTTGACACGAAAGCCTCTTCCACAACAGGGTTCGCTATTTCCACAGCCTTGGAGCCTTCGAAACTTGAAACAATTGCCAGGACTAGGAATGCGATGTTTTCAACGCCCTCGCCATAAAGGCTACTAGAAGGCGGGCTCTCGAAATAGGAGCGTCTTCTCCTGCCAAGCATCTCATGGCTCAATTGCTCAATATCGAGAAATGGATACATCATGCCGACTTCTTCTTCATAGATCCGGAGAACTCGGGACCAGAAACTTTCGTCGAGCGATTCTAGTACTCCTCGCGGAGAGATATTACCCTGGGCGAAGAGTATGTGCAATTCTCTAGAGACAAAGCCATCAGAGCTTTGGTTTGTGTTCGAATTGTCGCTTTGCTGGCTTGCTTGAAATAGCTGATGCTCGGTAAGGCGTATAAAATCATCGAAATTGCCAAATGCTGATTCTGAATCTAGAGTCTCCAAGGGCCAGCTTTGTGTCAGTCCTCCAAAGCTTTCTGATCCTTCGTCTATGCTTTCTTGCTCTGTCTGAACAGCCCTCGACTCTTGGGAAAGTCCCCTCGCCCTAGTAGCAGTGAGATGAGCTTGCTAGTCTTGAAGATAGCAGAGTGGTACCTACGAAACACATCGGGAAGATCTGTAACGTGTCGCACGTGGGTAGAGACATTTTGTGCAGGCGCTTTGGCATCCTTTACAGGGCTGCTCACCGCTGCATCTAGTCTTGCGTTGTTGACATCTCTCGCTATAGTTTAACGCGTCAGTAGAAGCCCAAAGCATCGAACGACAGATTTATGATGTGTATAGTTACGAACCAAGCAACAGAGGTATAGCGGGAGCGTCGCTTTTTTTGTGTCACCATTTCGGATTACAAATGCGACGCGTGCATTGGTGATGTAAAGAAGACAGGCATGCTGGGAGGTGACGAAACCCCGCAAAAGCAGATCGTCGATCTTTGGGCACGTGACTTGGGATAGCATACGTAGTGATTAGGACAGACGGAGGTACGTACAGTGAAAGTGTAAAAGTTGGGGATGAGACGTCTTATCGGTGTGCTAAGGTGGCTGGGAAATATATCTAAACTCTTTCGGGCCTTTACCCCGATATGAACTAATTTAGTGTGGAACTAAGATGAAGTGGGAGGCTCTCTCATATCATGGTTATAGGGTAGTTACACCATTAAATTACAGTGTCACTAAGATAATAACTGATCTTGAACCAACTATGTGTATTAGAGACCTCTAGAAAATTGTACACTGCCCGAAGACTTATTTTTGCTAAATCCACTTCAAAACTCATAAGTCCTTGGTTCTTTCCTCTGACTCTGCGATCCACTGCTTCAGACTGGTCTCATCTCTCGTCTTCAGACCAATCTTGAAAGGGTTGGGGTCTGTCGTCAATGACGTCGGGTTGCTAGAACAATCAAAAGGGTTCATGACCGGGGCGTCCTTCGGGTCCTTGGCCTGGGTGATTTGAAATGCAGTGATGAGTCGAATGTATGCGGTGTAAAGCTCGCGGTTGGCCAGGTGAGAACCGGCACACATTCGAGAGCCGGCACCGTACGCGTAGTGTGGGGTACCAGTCTCTTTATCGTCAAGGAATCGTTCCACGATAAACTTCTCTGGCTCCTTAAAGCGACCCTCATCGTAATCGGCAGCATGAGCATTCTGTAGCCATGTGTTAGTTAAAGTGAGGCTGCAAGTACTCCTTGTTTATACGTACCATGAAGAAAGTTGTGCCAGCAGGAATGACACTGCCTTCATAAGGGATGTCCCGAATGTTCGAACGGGGCAGGCAGATAGGGATGACTGTCCAGTAGCGCAGGGTTTCCTTGACCAGAGCAGTGACATATGGGACCTTTTCCTCTGTAAGGCACCTTTCCCAAGCGTCGCCGTCAGGGTAAACCTCCTGAATTGCCTTGAGCGCTTTCTCTTGCACAGCATGGCCCTCGTTAGTTGACAGGAATGCCAGTCCCATGACAAGATTGACGGGAACAGTATCAAGTCCAGCAGACACCATTGTCAAGCAAATCGATTTCAGTTCGGCTGCAGTCATCATTAGAATTGGAAGTAGTTGACATATTGGATATATACGCACCCTCGTTTAGCTTGGCATCAGGATCCTTAAGAATGTTACCAGTAATGCAAGGCTTATCAGTACCATTGGCAATGCGTGCTTTCAAGTCGTTGAGTAAGTTAGTCAGGTACTTGTCACGACGAGCCCGGAAGTCCTCGGCGGCTGAGTTTTGCTTGTTGAAAAGACGGAATCGCAACAGAGGAACGTAGTCTTGCCAGTTGTTGCTCGTAGATCGAAAGTTTGAGATCTCACGCTCAACATGGGTGATCTCATTGAGAAGATCACTGTTGATATCGCCGTTGATGCGAAAGCCATAGTTGAGCGATAGAGAAGTGTTGAGTGCAAAGCGGGCAAAATAGAGACTGGGATCAACGTCTATACCACCCTTAGTATCGTGCATAAGCTCCTTAATACTTGCGGTAGACTCAAGATCAAGGATTGGCATATAAGATTGAACTGCGGGACGGTTCAGAGCGGTGCCAGCCGCCTTGCGTCGAGACTTGCAGGAAGGGTCCCATGGGGAGGTACCAATTGTGAAACCTTGAGAAGAAGAGACAACCGAGTGAAAGGTGTAAAACATAGGGCGAGAAATCAGCGAAGACTGATGAGTGATCCAGAAATATTTGACTGCCTCATACGAATTCACAAAAACAACGCGCTTTGCGTCAAGTCAGTAAACTCGAAAGTTGAAGTTTCGCACGTCTATCATACCTTGTTTCCTAGACGAGTCTGAAAAACAGGACCATACTTGCGAGCCCACTTCTTGGCTACTCGTGAATGGTCAGTGCCCAGCTGGATGAGGTTGCCGAAGATTGGGACGCCAGGTATTTCAGGGAGGTTCTTGATTTTGGGTATATCAGTTCTGTTGAGAAGTTTGATGAACAGATACACAAGAACTATGCCAGCGGCAAATATGACTTGTTGAGACATGGTTGGGATGGCGTAAAACTGGTGGTTTGAGAAATGGAAGTTGGTGATAATGAGTGAGCAGAATTTCAGCAAAGCGAATGACAGCAATTAATAATAACTAAACTTATTGATAGAGGAGCCACAAGAACAACCACAACCGGCTAGAATGAACTGCTTCCGAGCGATGGAGCTACCATAGCCGAGTTGACCGAATCAATTGCATCACACACGACCATTGAGTCGACGGCAATAGCTCAAAGTCTGGGGAAGCCAGGGGCTCGTGCGGGGAATGACAGCATGTTGATGGGCTAAACCTATCAGGGATTCCGATTCCGATCCCGGTTCTGAATCCGATGATGTCGGAATCAACTTTCACCTGCCGAACCAGGACTAGCGGAAGTGTGGAGCAATTCTCTTCCAGGGATAGGAATGAAGATCTGTGTTTCCGAGAATGTGAGACAACTTGCGTCGAGATACAGCGAAGAGCTGCTGATATAGCCGCAGCCAGCGATATAAGAAAGTCATAGGATAGTGGTACAAGTGGAGATTCTTGTGATTACGCTTTTGATGAGCATGATACTCTGGGAATAAGGATCAATTCGACAACATAATTACTATGCCTACCACAAAATTTGACATTCCCGAAAAGTACAAGTATTTAAATGGATTTGCATCCTATCATGAGTTTGTAGTCTCCATTCAACAAGAAACCACTACACGGACCTAACAGTGGAATCAGAACAGAAGCTATACAAGGAGCGCTCCCTGTAGGCGCAAATTCGCCACAAAAACCTCCATACGGGCTGTACGCTGAGAAATTCTCCGGCACAGCCTTCACTGCACCCCGACACGAAAACCAGCAATCATGGCTCTATCGCATTATTCCAGCAGCAGCTCATCAGCCATTTGAAGAGTCAAAGATCCCCAGACTGTCAGGTCATTCTGAAGCTGGCAAGCAGGAATACATCCAGATTCCAAATCAGCTGCGATGGGACCCCTTTGATATTCTCGAGGATACGGATTTCATCACAGGCCTTCGTCTGGTTGCTGGGGCTGGAGATGCAACCGTCAAGTCCGGTGTGGCCATCTATGTCTATGGCGCTGATCGCGACATGGACGCCAAGCGAGCTTTTTACTCTGCTGACGGTGACTTCCTCATTGTTGCTCAGCAAGGGGCTCTCGATATCCGCACCGAACTTGGAAGACTTCTTGTGCGCCCAAATGAGATTGCTGTAATTCCTCGTGGTGTTCGCTTTCGTGTAGACCTCGTTAATGGGTCGGTTAGAGGCTACATTCTGGAGTTGTTCCAGGGCCACTTTCAACTTCCTGAGCTTGGTCCTATTGGCTCTAACTGTCTCGCCAATGCAAGAGACTTCCAGATTCCGATAGCAGACTATGAGGATGACCAGAGTGACTGGGCAGTCACTGCAAAGTTTAACGGACAGCTTTTTGATGCTGCTCAAGATCACAGCCCGTTCGATGTTGTTGCGTGGCATGGCAACTATTACCCGTACAAGTATGACCTGGGTCGCTTCAACACCATTGGCAGTATCAGCTTCGATCACCCGGATCCCAGTATTTTTACTGTGCTTACAGCTCCCAGCCCCGTAACAGGTACTGCTATAGCAGACTTTGTCATCTTCCCGCCCCGTTGGCTAGTTGCAGAGGATACTTTCCGCCCTCCGTGGTATCATCGAAATACCATGTCAGAGTTTATGGGCTTAATCGGTGGTAATTATGATGCAAAGGCCGGAGGTAAAGGCGGATTCCAACCGGGAGGAGCGTCTCTTCATAACGTCATGGGCGCTCACGGGCCTGATGCGCAGACCTTCGCAAAGGCATCAAATGCTGAGCTTAGTCCCCAAAAGGTGGGAACAAATAGCATGGCCTTTATGTTTGAGAGTTCGTTGATGCTTGGTGTCACACAATGGTCTCGCACGCAATGCCAAAAGGTTCAAGAGCTGTATAACGAGCACAGCTGGGTGTCGTTGAAGAGGAACTTTTCGCCTCCTCAAGTATAACATGGAGTGGTAACTAGTCTAGCGATGTAGAAAGGTACAATACATAGTAAACAAAACTAGAAACCGGACCATTGTCTGCTACCTATTAAGAATCCCATATTCGTAATCAAGCTACGACTTCAATCTCGCTACAGCCCCACAGCAGTCCATTAGGCACCCTGAAAGGAGTGAATTTATGATTCACGCGGGGTGAAAACTAATGAGTGGCAAGCGGATTCAGCTTCCTTTAGCCGTGGAGTGGTCAGTGCTGTCGGTTTGATCATACCCATACCCCGCATCGATGCCCCCAGCTTTTCTCCCCACGGTGTCTCGTTTAATTTCCCCTTTGTCCTACGTAATTTGACATCTTAGACTTCCATCCATCTCATGAATGTTTTTTGCTTCAACTATTACTGCCGTTGCTTACTCAAATTCCATACCGCTTACATGAGTGCTGACGCCCTTGTCACTTCTGAAGAGACAACGAAAGAGCGGAGTCGACGACCTGCATATACGACTGTAGCATGGTATGCTTGCGTCCCTGACTTTTCCCCAATTAACGAATCACCTACTGACCCCGGTTATTAGTACAACATGTCGAAGACGCAAGAGCAAATGCAGCGGGAGTGAGCCCTGTAATCGTTGTCGTGAGCAAGATATCACGTGTTCCTACCCACGAAGGACGCGATTCCGCTCAACACGTCGAGATTTGTAAGTACCAGAGTGCAGAGTAATTTACTCGCTACACATTTTCTATCTCGATGGATGTCGGCCACTCACTAATTCGAATGCAAGGGCTGTTGGCAGTTCGGTAATGGACATGGAGATGGTAAATCCTGTGTCCCAACAACGAGACCTGTCCAACGAAGTCTCTAGTGACTGCTCTGCCTCCGGCTCAGCACCTCTGAGACCTGAGAACTTTGATTACTATCTTCGTCTTGTCGAGAACAATTTTGGTACAGCCAGTAGCGATCCGACAAGAAAGCCACCAGGGACATCCCCCACCAACTTTGTGGGAGTCGACCAGATACGTCAAGCTATTGAATATCGGATTCTGGGCTCTCAAGACGGGGTCCTCGCTGCTTTTGACATGGATACTTGGATTGCAGTGTTGCAGCTTTGGGATGAAGAGGTGGGCCTTCAATATCCATTTCTCAATATACATCAGCTTGTCTACGAGATTGATGCAGTTAAAAAGGCCGCCTCTTCACCCAAGACTTCTCCGAGTTCCACTCGTCAGTACACCGCTGATATCGCTTTTCTTGTACTTGCAATACTTTCCTGTACCAAGGACGCGAGTGCAGTCGAGGTTGCTGATCCAGTTGTTGAAGAAATCCATGGAGCCACCTTGGTCAAAGTTCACACTGGGCACATTGATCGTGGACCCTTGGTGTTGCTAATTCTTGCTGTAAGCATCAAAATCCTCGTAGCCTAGTCTGCTCTACTTCTCGGATGCATTCATACTAATCTTCCCTGTTTTAAAGGCCGTCTATTCATTCCTTATCGACCGTGAGGCTCTGGCATGGAGGACCACGGGGACGGTTCTCAGGTTACTCCAGGAATTTGATTGTCAGGACAACAACAGTCATGACATTGACATCGATGATAAGCTCTTTTGGACAGCCTATACCCTCGACAGGAGATGGAGTTTTGGCACAGGCTTGCCGTTTGCTATATCAGATACCGACATCACTCGAAAATGCGAGCTAGATGTAAGTGGCGATGGAGAGGTTTTAACACGATGCTATGGACTCTGGCTGACGCTAAGTTGGATAGGATGGAAGTCTGTCATCAGCATACTTGAACCAGATGGTCTCTTACTGCAACATTGCTTCTGATGTCCGAAAGTCGCTGTTCAACTTCTCCCCCTCAGTTGCGTCATCCACGTCAACGCGCGACTTTCTCGAATTCCGTGTCCTACAATGGCAACAGAATCTGCCAGTAAGATTGCGATTTCAAGGCCCATCGGATATTTTCGATCCTTCGAAAGAAACACGAGGCGAGTATAAGCTTCGGTTGATGCTCTATCTTAGGGCAAGTCAAATGAGGATAGTCATTCATCGCAAGTTCGCTACAAGACTACAGTCGGATACTCTTGACCCTTCAACAACCCGCGACATGATTGAGGTTGCCCAAGGCACGATTCATGTGCTTCTTTCAATCGCCCGCCAAACGGACATTTATTACGCTCAGCACAAGAACTTTAATCACTTTCTAGAGACAGCCTTATCCTTACTGCTGTTAATTCTGTGCTCACCCGAGGCGTCGCATCATCCGTCGTGTTTGAGAGATGTTCTCATGGCAATGGAGTTCATAGGGCAATTGGCCAAGAAGTCGCCCATTTCTGAAAAGTTGAAGAAAAGGCTGCAGGGTATTCAACAGCTTATCGTTGAGGCTAATGGGCAAAACTGGGGACCGTCATACTTTCACACGATGACTAGAAATGCTATAATGTCGGAGGGTTCACCACAGAGGAACGATACAGCACCGACTGCGCATTCCGAGTCCAGCGACTCCGCAGTTCAACCCCAGCAGGCGGAGCAGAATCAGGTGCTCACGAATACATTCAGCACAGGTCCAGCGTTGCATCAACTATCACCGCAGCCATCAAGGGGCTGTGCGATTGTAGATACGCAAGCAGAAACGACAGTCCCGTCACCAGCGACATCTGGCCCAAAACGTCCACAATCAGTCTGGTATACTTACGATGGTCCATTCAACCATTTCGTTACTACCAATCAGTCTGACAGAATTTCAGGCCAAGAGGTGGCATCTGAAAGCATTCTTGGACCTGGAAAAGGGTGGCCACTACCACACACGGATGCTTCTGGTTCTCATGTAATGGACTTTACCAGCGATGATCTTGCAATATTTCGCTCTGCAGACATGGTCGAAATATTGAAAGACTATGATTCCTTCCTTTTCTAAAACTCCGTATCAAAATACACACTGCTGGAATACGTGGGTCCGGTTGGGTTGAATTCGGGACGAGACCATGCCTACCGAATGTGGATGCCCACCAGAACTTGTGCATCACCAGACTGCTTAAAGTTCATCTTACATGCTGGCTAGTAGGTAGGTCCTTTTGTATTTAAACATCCTCAGACTATTTAAATATTACTACCTTGACTATTATATCCTCAGTCCTGTGTCGTTTGTAAGGGCGAGGAGTTTGCTTACCCTACGTCGGTTAAAGTGGTTATACCCCAGTCGGCTTATCGGGGGTTCACTCGGAATCGGCCTCGTGATTATGGTCCCGAACTTGGTTAGACTAAGGCAGGATAAGGTGCATGTCGGAATCGCTTAAAACCGAGATTAGCTCGGACCAACAGCCGCTGAGAGTGCCCAGATGGGTCTAAGCAATATCGGTAGTAGTACCCTGCGGAACCCGCCACTAGGGCCTTTACGAGGCGAAGGGCTGTCCGGGGATGTCCTGATGTTGAGGCCATACCAATGAGTGTATATAAATTCTAGAATATACTATCGATGAAACCTTGGACTTTGTATCGTCTTGACAATCTAATCAGCCTCAATCTATGTATTCTGTGTATCAGTAAAAGCCAAAGAGCGAGGTTTATTAGAGTCTCTTCTTGTTTTATTTCTTTAAACTCGCTTCAGCACCTCCATTGAATCGACCCGCTTCCAACACACATCACTGTCACGGTTCCATACATACCATACCCCAGTCAGATCATTCTATCGATGGATTCCCTCATCGATGCTGGTCTGCGCTTTGACAGCCTTAGCTCAAGGGATAGATTGCTGCTTGTAGGCCTGGTCATAGTCGTGGCCGCCTACTCCTTTCTTAGCAACTTGTGTACGCCCGAAATAAACAAGATCCATCTAGTGGTCGACGACGATGGGAAAACTGGCGAGAACTCGGACAGATGCATCGCTTTTCAGATGAGGGAATTTGGAAAGAACTGCGTCATTTTCTTCGGTTCACAGACTGGCACTGCCCAAGACTACGCTATCCGATTAGGCAAAGAAGCCAAGGCGAGATTTGGACTTGAGCCACTTGTTGCCGACCTCGAGGACTATGACATTGAAAGTCTTAACGACCTTCCGGAGGGAAGTGTAGCCATGTTTCTGTTAGCCACTTATGGAGAGGGCGACCCTACCGACAACGCTGTTGACTTCTGGGAAACACTCAACAACGACGCCTCACTCTCCCGCGGTGAAGACCCTCCTTTGGAATCTCTCAAGTATGTGGTGTTTGGCCTTGGGAACCGCACATACGAGCATTTCAATGCAATGGCGCGCCGTGTCAGCAGCATCTTTGACCGCCTGGGCGCCCAGAGAATAGGACCGTTGGGCGAGGGTGACGATGGTGCAGGCACATTGGAGGAAGACTTCTTGTCCTGGAAAGACGAGATGTGGGCTGCCCTTTCCGATGAAGTTCATCTTGAAGAGTCTAATTCTGCATTCCAACCATCCTTCAGTATCATGGAACGGGGTGATCTAGATACTTCATCATCTGAGGTATTCACCGGTGAACCGAGCAAAGACTCCCTCGGCAGACTTCGCCAAGGCCCATTCGACTCTCAAAATCCCTTCTTGGCTCGTGTTGCTGACTGTCGTGAGCTTCTCACCTGCAAGGACAGAAACTGCGTACATGTCGAGCTCGACTTAACTCGGAGTGGTCTCAAATATCAGACTGGAGACCATGTGGCTATCTGGCCCATTAACTCATCACGACAAGTCGAAGATCTGTTGGATATTCTTGGTCTGGTTGATAAAATGGATACAGTGATTTCAGTCAAGAGCTTGGAAAACGCATCCAAAGTCCCGTTTCCCACACCCACAACCTACAGACTTGTCTTCAAACACTACTTGGAGATCTGCGGGCCAGTATCTCGCCAGTTCATGTCTATCATCGCCTCTTTCGCTTCTGATGAGGCCTCGAAAGTTAAGATTACCCAGTTGGCCAAGGATAGAGACTTGTTCAACGAGAAAGTCATCCAGAAACGCCACAACCTGGCTTCTATTCTGAGCCAAGCAAGTCAAGGACAAAAGTGGACTGAACTTCCCTTTGCAGTTCTTCTCGAAGGTATTCCCAAGCTGCAGCCCAGACTATATTCCATTTCTTCTTCATCCCTATGTCAGCCCAATAGAATCTCTGCCACTGCCATGGTCGACAAGTACGCTATCCCTGACAGAGAAGACGCGTTTCGGGGTGTTGCTTCAAACTATCTTTTGAGCCTGAAAGGCCACTGGGAGGCCAAGACCACTTTGATCGACACGCACGAATGGCTCTCCAAGGCCACTGGTAATCCTGATCCCCTGGATATGCGCATTCCCATCCATATTCGAACCTCGACCTTTAGGATGCCGTCTGACCCTAAGGCTCCAATGATCTTGGTTGGACCAGGAACTGGAATTGCTCCTTTCCGAGCCTTCTTGCATGAGCAAGTTCACAAAGCGAAAGCAGGCCAGGAAACCGGCGAAATTCTCCTTTTTTGCGGTTGTCGTCGTAGAGACGAGGATTATCTGTACAGTGCAGAATGGAAGGTACGTATACCGATGCTTGGACATTTCGGTGAAGCTTCGCGAGTACCATGAGACTGATTCATAATGACAGGAATGCCAATCTGTGCTTGGTGAGAAGTTGAAGATTATCACAGCATTCTCGAGAGAGGAGTCCAAAAAGGTTTACGTTCAGCACCGCATTCTCGAAAACTCCAAGACAGTCAGTAGGCTTCTCGAAAATAAGGGGCATCTGTACGTATGTGGCGACGCTGCAAATATGGCCCGAGCTGTTTCCGACGCTGTGGTGGATGTCTTTGTCCAGTCTCGCAACATTACTATCGAGGAGGGGCGAGCGGCTCTCAAAGGACTAAAGACATCTCACCGTTACCATGTAAGTGACTGTTTTTAAACCATGCTCTTATTCAGCAAGCTAACGCAACCATAGGAGGATGTCTGGTAACGTATATACTCCCGTTTTCGTCATTGCGTAGAGATGTGGATGAAGAGTGTGTTCTCTGGCTATGGCATATGTATCTAGTTTTTTTGATAGCGTAAGAAAGGTTCCCATGTATTATAAACCCATTTCCTTGGTTCGATCTTATCCTCATTCTTTGGAACTTTGTCTAGTCGTAACATTCCAACATGCATCGCGTTTAGCTTCAATTAGATGCTACATACCCGAGTCTTGTCTAAAAGTAGACGACGTACCGCAATTCACCCTTCTTCATCAAGCTCACATGCAACCACAAAAGAAAAACTGTAGCTGAAAAGATTTGTCTTTATTCCAAAATATCTATATCTCGCATCTATATCAAGCTCTCAGGTTCTCAGGCGTGTCTGGCTGATGTCTCCAGTCGGCTGCTGCAACCTCTGGTAACTCTTTCAAGTTTTTATATACACGCATTGTCAGAGGACACTTGGTCAAGTCAACACCCCATCGCAAGGCAGCTTCGATAGCTGGACAGAGTACAACGTCTGCAAGGGTGAAGTCGTCGCCCATAGAATACTTACCGGCAGTCTTGCTTATAATAGCTTCATAAGCGAGGAGACCGGGAAGCATCTGTTCCTGATTCCACTCTTTTGAGACAACTCCGAAGTTCTCGAGTCTTTTGATAACAGAGAGGTTGGTTTTGGGTTGAATATCAACGCATAGAATGTTGACCAGATCGCGAACAATTGCCCGCTGCAGAGGCTGGTTGGTCAGAGGAAGCAGAGGAGTCTTTTGGGGGTATGCCTCTTCGAAAAACTCAAGAATGGCCATGGATTGACGGATGAGGTGCCTATCCCCGTTTGGGAACACCACTTCTAAGGTGGGGACAGTGGCTGAAGGGTTGAGCTCTGCTGTGTACGACGTATCTTTCTGGTCGCCTGCCAAGAGATTGATGTATTTGAAATCGAGTGGAATGCCCTTGATTGAAGCAGCTGTGCGCACACGGGCAGCACATGATGATCGAAAATAGGTGAAAAGTGTCAGCTTGGGTTCCGTCGAAGTCATTTTGTGAAATTGGTGTTGCTTGATCCGGAGTGGGTGGGAGCATAAAAAAGTCTGACGGCGTTGGATGTAAAACTACTACAGCGTGTATTTGTTTTGACCTTGTTATATAAAGGATTGTCTGAAATATCTTGCTTATATCACCCGGTTTGTAATCGTAACTAACATATCCATTACCTACCTCTCGTGGACGGAACTGTGCACCAAGTCCAGGGTATGCCCATCCTAGTTCAACTATGCCGAGGTCCGTGATCGATGACGCTATTAGAACATGAACGTTCCGTTAATGTTAAGAGTTGACCCACTTCGTTTGTGCTGCCGAGTTGAGGACGGAATCGCTTAACATTGGCAGCCGAAGGAATCGGTTTCAGCGAGGATTGTACCCACATAAAGATGACCATCGGAGCAACATGATGACATCTTGAATTAGTCACAAAGATGAGGGATCTACAATGGTAGAATTTCAACTAATAGATTTTCTTCGGTAGTGGAAATAGGTTGCACAATAAATGGGAGGTATACTTATTTCGGTAACCTCTATCTTAATTCATAGCCCTAACATTCTCGACTGTCAACTTTCTACTCTACCATCTCTCAACAGCGCGTCCACGTGTATCTAAAATACCTTCTCTGCTGTCAATATGGCCCCAAATTCCTGGTTCGATATCCCAGATCAGTCTGATTTTAGTCTTGATAATCTGCCGTTCGGTATCATCAGTTATGAGGAGTCTACCTCGCCTCGTCCTGCCGTCGCTATCGGTACTTATGCCCTGGACCTGAAGATTCTCGCCAACCGAGGTGGCTTTTCCGACCTCGCTGGGTCAGAATCTCTTGTCGACGCCTTCAACAAGTCAACTCTCAATGATTTTGCTCAACTTGGACGCTCTGTACACGGCAAGGTACGCGAGTATCTTCGCCAACTTCTGATCAAAGATACACCCTTCCCTAGCGTCTTGCGTGACAACAACGACCTTCGATCTACTGTTCTCGTCCCATTGTCAAAGATTCAGTCTCATCTACCGCTTCAGATTGGCGATTACACAGACTTTTACGTCGGCAAGAACCATGCATATAACGTCGGAGTGCTTTTCCGTGGTCCTGCCAACGCACTGCAGCCGAACTACACTCACTTGCCTGTCGCCTATCATGGGCGTGCATCATCTGTGGTCGTCTCGGGAACTCCGGTCCGTCGCCCTTGGGGCCAAATACTCAACGAGAACAAAGAGCCTATCTATCACCCAAGCAGACGTCTGGATATAGAACTTGAAATAGGCATGTTTGTCTCCAAGCCAAATAAGCTTGGCTCTCCTGTTCCGATCGGAAAAGCTGAAGAGTATATCTTCGGCTACGTCCTATTGAACGATTGGTCAGCACGCGATATCCAGGCCTGGGAATATGTCCCTCTAGGACCCTTTAATTCAAAGAACTTTGCCACAACAATCAGCCCCTGGGTTGTTCTCGCCGACGCCCTTGAACCGTTCCGAACTGACGGAATCACCAACGAGACCCCACTCAAATCCTACTTGAAAACCGATGCTACCAAGCAAGCCTTCAATATCAACCTGGAGGTTTCTCTCAGAGGTAATCATACCCTACTCCGAACCCTTAAATGGAACTCGAGGCACTGACAAGTTGCTATACAGAGCGCAAAAGACAGCAGTCAACTGTTGTTAGTCAGTCGAATTCTAAGCACCTGCTCTGGTCGTTCCCTCAGATGATTGCTCATCACACGGTCGGTGGGTGTCCTCTCAATACCGGTGACTTTCTGGGCTCTGGTACCATCAGTGGCATAGAACAAGGAACCCAGGGCAGTCTGCTGGAGCTGACAGAAGGAGGAAAACACGAGATAAATATTGGCGGCACAACACGAAAGTTCCTTCAAGATGGAGACGAGGTAGTCCTCAGAGGTTGGAGTGATAATCAAGGAGTGAGGGTCGGTTTTGGTGAATGTTCCGGGGTCATTCTTGAGGCTTGGCCTGAGGGATATGATCCTCAGGATGTATAGACATACTATCCAGGCAGTTGACGGAGTTACCAGCATATATTTTCATGACAACTTATAATTTAGTTGTATTTTGGCCTGTTGATGTGCTTGCATATCCACCCTTGTAAATCGCGAGGTGAACCGAGAGCTATCAAATGTTAACGGTAAGACCTACTAGTTCGATATTCAAGGACATTTCTCCTTACTTAAATAAGCTTATTAACTTATTACGAGTGGTACCCACAAAGAAAAAGAACACCAAGATAGTATAGACCTTCGAGGTGTACTGTAGAAAGCGTGTCAGATCTAGTGTCTAACAGATCATGTTACCGATCACGCCTGGGTCAGCTAAGCATGTGAAAAAGCTGTTGGGAGGGTTATAGTCTACATACTCAGTATCTGTGACAAGTCTACTAGGTTCTAATCAAGGGATACTATGATAACTGAAGTTATTTACTATTATTCTGTGAAAAAGGCGAGTAGTATATCTATACGGTCGAGATCGCGTATACCCTTGCCTAGTGTATATGAGTCTATCAAGGGGGTGTTAAAGTTAGCCAAGCTCAACAGCTAACGACAAACATGCATAATCCAAAACAACACAAGGGTATTAAGCTAGAGACATGGACATATTCAAGTAGTGCATACAGAGTAGCACTCTCATACGGCTGAACTCAGCCTCCCACAATATTTAGCTCGTGATATTCTGATCACATGCCCCTCTATCGTTGTATAATCGCAGAACATTGCCGGGTCTATCTCAAAGCGGCCATTAGGGAAACATGTTGAGCAGTATGGACCAGTCTAGCTATCACTTCTCCTAGGGAGGCGCTCACATCAGGTTTACAACTTATGTGGAAGGCTACGGTACTAACTCTCTCTTCAAAGATATTACGTGCTTTGGCCACTGATGTCGAGAGTGGAATCTGCTTCTCTTCTTCCAATTACATTTGAAGCCTCACAATCTACTATTGACTAGGTTCTGGGACTGCTCTTATTGACGACAATATAAAATTTTCAAGGGGTAGTTAACACACTCTCATCATGTGCGAATTAGTGGACCGGTCCCTATTAGGCCCTATTAGGCTATCTTAATACACCATAAGATTACATCTCGATAAAATTGTCATGTGCTGGTGTAAAGCCCCTGACTGGTTTGCCAAGACACAGCAGCTAGACAGCTAGTTGCCCGCGAAGAGCTGGTAAGACAAAGTAGAAGGATTGAAGTCTGTATGATTGGACACTTAATGAGGCCATGCTAAAGCTTGATATTGATAGAGCGTTGTTGAATGCAAGATCATGAGTTTTGCCATTTCATATTTCGACGATGGTCAATCACGACGTCTCAACAACAGTCACATTTAATACGATGCCTCCTAGAAATGGACTGCACAACCAATCATATCGGGCTACAGTATGGCGTGAAAGTCATATGTTCTGCCACTCATGTCAGCTACTGTCAGTCATAACTCATTTGTCACTTGTTAGTTGTACACACCCTCAAAACTTTAATTTGACTACTTCCACCAATAGGACAATAGGTCTGAATACGAGGCTCACTCTTAAGATAATAATTTCTAGCGGGTTACATAGCTGAAAAGCCAAGAATCCGCAATGACGTGAGCATTGCGTAAATCGCTGTCATAGGCGTGAATACATGCAACTATCAAGGAATATTTATAGAATCTGACATTAGAGTCAAGTCAGCCGGTGGGTTACTTTTCTACATTTTCAACTTAATAGGGTGGTAATCAGCCAGCAGATGGGACAACAAATTCAGAAAACAAATTTCTCCCCATAACTGCGAGATAAGAGCGCCCCAGATCCTAAGATGCGCCAAACTTCGGAAAGCCCCAAAGAACAAAACCATTCTTTATGGCTTTTAAGTTATGCGACTATAATTCTAAACAAGCCATGCAAGAAGATACCACCATCCCTCCTAATGCTGGCTGAAATCTTTGCGACCTTATAAAACCCCTAGTGCTACAGTCCCAAATCAACTCTGGCAGAGTTGATTTTATTGACCCACTTTAAACCTAGCAGGGTTGATTATCGCCGGGGTGCAGAGTTCATTTAATATTAGTGCCGATTAAAACCGGTGTTTAGCTAGAGCGCGACGCGTCCTTTCGCGTAAAGTGCCACAGGGGGTAAATTATACTACTAGATGGTCTCGCTGTTAATCAAAACATAATTGTCATTCATATCTCACGAACAAGATCCTAACCATTTCGACAATTATTACGATGGCCTAGAACTTGCAATCTGAATCATGCGGTGCCATTTATCCCTACGTTATTCTTTCTACATACCGCCTTCTCGTGTGCCGGGTTTGTGGATTCGCCTCTGTAGCCGATGAGGTCGCCACGTATTTGAGGACACGACATCGCGATATACAGCCATAGCATCGACAGGATCTAGTGGAGAAGATAAAACAGATGCCAAATATTCTCCACCATCGGGACGAAGTACGTCGTTATTTACAATACCCAACGAATACAATTCAACCCATTTCATATCTTGCGCCACCGGAACCAGACGGTTTAAAATATCGTGCTTGCGGTCATATTATCCGTCGAGTCCAAAAGATACAGAATCATTGCGCTGAAAAGCATTAATAGATCAACCCAAGAGGCAGGGGAAAACCAGCACCGAATTGCCATACATCCACTTATAAGCTACCTTGGGAGGAGTATGTCGCGTGTCAGCGATTTTTTCCTTCTGGGGAAGGCAGCAAATGGTTCCAGGTCAATATATAGGCAAAAAAACGGGCGGGCAGATCGAAAGTAAAGTCAAGCACCAAGAAGCTGCAAGGAACGCCCTATGTTCTTATATCTGAGGCATCAGCCCATCTACAACAAGTTATAGATCGAGAGGCCAAATATCGAGAAGCTTTAGGTCAACCACGATCAACTACCAATGACACAGGAACTGACAATTTTGCCGCTACAAGCTTATGGCTGGACAGAACACAATGGCCTTATATTTACCGAGGGTCCCGACGGGACGTCCTGCGAGTGTTAATCAGGCTACCCGATCGCCACTCTCTCAGCGCAGACTACATCTTGGGTCAGGGCAGTTCGGAAGGCGCGCCGAACCTTATAAGCCCAAGAGAGGACGAACAGAAGATCTCATGCATCATGAGAGCACTGGACTGTGTAATAGACCGTTGTGAGGATACGGTTCGCTGTACTAGTCACAATCTTCGTTGCTGGCTGCTCAGCTCCAGACTCCAGAGTCGTCGGGAGATAGCTTTCAATTTGGTGGCAGAGAAGAGTAGCGAGATTAAATACCGGAGGACTCAGAAGCAATTCTTGGCTTTTGTCCTGCGAGTATACCGAATGCCGGATGGCTCTCGACGAGAAATGACGAATGTGAAGATAAAGCCGGAGATCTCCACACAGCTAGATCAGATATGGGAGCACAACATCTGGAACCATCTCGACGAGTCGAAGGGAACTTGGCCGGTCATGAAAAGACAGGGAAGTTCCGTGGTAGCAATATGCTCTGATCCTACGGGCGGTCAATCCATTGACGTTCCTCTTAACACTCGAGCTTGTCAGGGACCAGATCGGAAAGAAAGCGTCGAGGATGGCGAGACAGATGATGAGAACGTTGAAGCTTGGGAACTTGAGGACGACGAGGATGATGAGGGCGACCAGAGCGACTACGATGATTCTGGATATTATGATGATGATTCTTGTGGATACACAGCTAGAACTCATCAAAATCTGTTCTCAGGCGTATCAAAGGACTCTGCTGCTTATGAAATCGATCACTTCCTTCAACTCTTATTCCAACTTTGTATCACACTTAGTACCGAAAGTTTTCTCGGCGGGCAGCCAAGCTCCACACTGCTTATATATTTCAGCGGTATTCTTGGGTTCTCTGCGGATGGTCAGAGATTCCAACTCGCTCGTCAGTATTGCTCAAAACTGTCAGCGATGATATATATACAGCGCATATTATTCTTGGAACAAGCACTGCCTTTGCACGGATATAGATTTCTCGGTATTCCACAACGGCCGGAAGCTGGACAATTCGAGTATTTCGACAAAGTCCGAACCAAGTATATGGTTTTAGGCTCGCAGTACCCGTTGGCGGAGCTGATCAGTCTTCGAGATTTCGGACGCAACGTTGCACGCACTGAACCACCAGCTATGCTTTTCCACTGGAGCAATGATGGCGAGACAATATCACATGGGACTGTTCAAGTGACAATGAACGACTTCCGTAAACTCCCGGACTATTTTATCACACAGGCAGAAGCACTTTGCGATCGGTTGATGTTCGGGATCCAGCCAAATATTGACTTATCGAGAGTCAAAGACGATATCTCAAGTACAAGGAGTGGACACAGCTTTGTCAACTATCCCGAGAATGGTCTTGAGTCATCATATTTAGAACTATTAGTCCGTGCCTATACCGCAGACGGAAACGGACTAGCTAAAGACGGGATATGGAGATGGCATGCTGTGGCAGCATATTTAAAAGAAGTCAGCAAAATGGAGGAGCACCTTGCCGGTGGTCTTTACACTGCCTGTGGCCAGACGCCACGAATCAGGGAGCTTCTAAGCCTCGAGTATGAGAATGGTCCGAATACAAGTTGTGGAGTATACGTTTGGAACGGCTTTATGGCGTACGTCATCCGCCATCACAAAGCAAAGCGACTCACGAACCGCGAGTTCTATGTGGTCCGATTCCTTCCAGTCAGACTGGGACACATTCTTTTCAAGTATCTTGTCTATGTTCGACGTGTGGCCGATCTACTACGCCGCGAGCAGCTCGGAGCAGATAGGAGAGCTCAGAAGCGCTCACAGACACGCTTACTGTTCCAAAACAACGGGAGGCCCTGGCCCACGTCTCACCTGACAGACGTTGTTACGAAAGCCACTTTGGAACTGTGGCGACAAAAGATTAATGTACGGACGTATCGCCAGCTGGCTATAGCAATTACCGAGAAACACGTTCGCGAAGTGTACACCCCGTTCAACAGGCACGACGATTGCAGTAACGATGCCAACATCAACGCCACATTCGCTTGGCAGAGCGGGCACCGGCCTCTCCAGCGTGGGATCACATATGGACTTGATGGGGCGTACCCATCTAGACTTCAGCCATCACTTCTACGATGCTATGAGTGGGCTTCGGTGCGTTGGCATGAATTTCTGTGCCAGTCGAGCAAAAACGTACCTTCAGCGTCCGAAGAATCAACCGCGCCAAAGTCGTCTTCGACTAATGAGAAGCGAACGATTGCAGAGGTTAACGGGGACCACACACTTTCGATGGATAAAGCTCATTCGACAAAAAGACAAAAGGGTAGCGGACCATCGCTGATCTCAAGTGAGCAAAACTTGCAGTCTCTATCGGCAGAAGGTTGGCAAGACAGGCAAGATCAAGTTTTACCTCCAATATGCAGCGAGGTCCCGCTCCAAGCAGTGCATGACGGAAACGGAGATTCTGTCTCCACGAACGGAGTTCTCCATGTGCTTGATGAGCCTCGGATTTTAATTTGCCTTCTCTGTAGATATGCTGTCAGACCTGGCAGAGGTATCGAAGCCCATTTTCGAAGTATGCACAAGTTCACGGGAGATAAGCTCAGGGCGGTGCTGTCGTTTTGCAGTAAGCAAGAACTCAAAGATCCAACCAAGGTATCGCTCCCTGCGAATGGTAGTAAGGCCATCCCACAATTCCCAAAACTAGCCGGATTTAGCTGTGATTACTGCAACTTTTTATCTATCGATAAGTCAAATATTAGGAGTCATTATAACCGATGCAAAGCGAAGCATGGGAAGACTAGCGGAAAAGGATGGAGACATGTAATCCTTCAAAGATTTGTAAAGAGTAGTAGCGTTAAGTATTGGATAGTGGAATAGTAGGCGGTGGATCAACACGAACTATAATCGGTACATTTACTCTTCAAGGCCACTATCTTGCTGAATGTGACTTTATTGTTTTATTGGCCCGTGAAATCACAGGCAGTACATTTCGCCACATCCAGTAGAGCAAGCTACATCTCAGTCTTAGGTATACTCTACAACGGGTTACTCTACACTATGGCTCCAGCAGAGCAGTCGATAGGAGGGTCAGAGCCAGGGCAGACGATCCAGCTCTGCGACAAACTTGACGTTCTGCTATGTGTACTTTGCGAGGCAGCTATCAAGCCCGAACCGGCTCAGGTAGAGCGTCACTATCGAAATTGCCATAAGACTATCGGACAGCCGCTACAAGAAGTTATCGCGTTTGCCGAATCGTTCTCGTCGTTAAGATAGCGCCCCTAAGTACTATAAGACCCGACAGATAAGAATATAGAGTTACCGCCAAATGGAAGCCCGCTTATCCCCGGACTAAAGACATATAAGGGACTTAGCTGCAAGAGCTGCTAATTTCTAACCCGCAACAGCCGGAATTTCGCCATGCACGAGACCCGCGTAAAGCACCACGGGCTACAAGTCAGCGGCAGGGGGGGAAAGAACGGCCGGGCGACGGTAACGCTCCAGTCACTACGCAAGGCTCCGCACGCAAGGTACTAAGTCGTTAATCCGGCCGCAGTATAGGCCGACCGCAGCGGCGATAATAGCAGCAGTAATATAGCCGAGGAAGTAGACGGTAATGGTAAAGGCGATACTATACTGCTACAGACCGTCTAGGCGTGCGAGAGGGATTTAAAAAAGGCGGAGGCGAAACGGTAATGTTAGGTAAAAGCACCGGGCGGAGTTAATATTAAGTCGAGATAGGTGCAGTTTATAAAATAGTTGGCTTACTTGCAAGGCAAAAATAAACCGATGCTATACCAGGTAGAATTATTACCGGCTTTTGCCGCAATTAAGTAGCAGATATGGCCCCGTAAGTGCTATAAAGTAAACGAGAGGCTATATAAGCTAACTAAGAGCTTTCGGCGCGAGCTTAGCTATTGCATAAAGAGGCTAGATAAAATGCCGGACGAAACACTTAAGTGGCTTAGTAATATTAACCTGACTAAGCTAGTATTAACCCCGTTCGGCCAAAAGCAGCAGTTAGATATAATAAATAGGTATAATATGTATTAGCAGCGGTACTTATACTATTGCGTTTAGATCTAGCCGCTTAGGCGTAATAAAGCTAAGATAGAGTATAGTATCTGATTTATGGAAGAATAGTAGAACTATTTGGCGGATATTATTAAGCGACTTAATATTATTACTAGCAAGAAGGATAAGTAGGGGCGATAGTAGGCTATAAAGAATAGTAAAAAAGAAGATAAAAAAGAGAGAGAAGAAAAAGAAAAAGACCCTAATAAAGAGGCACTTAACGAGGCTGTTTTTAACTTCTGCATTAAGTCAGTTAAGTAGAAGCTTGGGAAGAAGTAATATTATAACCCGCTGCTTTATTTTATAGCTATATTAGGTATTAAGGAGGATAGCACGTAAGTGCTATCTTATATATATACCTGGTTTCTCGCCGGCTTCTTATAGTATAGGCGGATTTTAATGCTAGAGCACTTTTTTAAGGATAACCTATATAACTCCGAGGACTTAACTTGCGATATGAGTTTTGCAGCTATTAATTAGTTTTAGACGGGTTATCGCGACTAGCTTGCAACTAGCTTATATATACTATTTAGCGCTATTATCTAGTGGATAATATATAGACGGGGCTACCGCAATTAGGAAGATAGGCAAGCAAGAGTGCTATAGGATAGTAATAGCATAACGCTTAACTATCTAGGAGATAAGATCACCGTAAATAGCTTTTAGTAAATAGCGTAGGCGCTTATATAGGAAGCTAAGGGCTGGCTTGGCAAACTTATGGGCGGATAATAGATTTAGATCCGCGAGACTATATAGCTATGAGATATTACTAATAGCTTGGTCTTTAAGGGCCCAGGGCGGTTATTTGTGATAAACCGGAAGAATATATAGCTAAAGCTAGGCGCCGAGAAGCTAATAAGGCTAATAGGCGCGATACTATAAAAGACCGTTAATACAGGAAACGGCGGTAGTTAGGTTAAGTGCCGGAGATAGGTAATAGAGGAGTATCTTAGCTAGCTATAACAGTTTTAGTTAAGTATGTTTACGGTTATGTATATGTGGGGGGGACAGCCTAGGCGAGGTCCGGAAGTGTTAATGCTAAAGCACTGCGACACCAAACAGCTGCTAAAAAACGTATTTGTCTTTAACGGGCAGGTAGTACTTATTATAGACAGGGACAAAAGTAAGGGCTTAAATAATAAGCAAGGCCAAAAGGTAGTATATTTCTTGCCTAAGGGCCCGAGCTTAATAATAATAGCATATATCGCATAGCTACTGCTATTTAAGAAGGTGCTATATTAGCTCTCTGGTATTTAAGGCCCGTCTAAAGCGATTAACCCGTGGCTATAAAAGTTAGCTAAGAAGGGGCTCTGAGACATAGCAAAGCTAAGCAAGTAACTCGCGCTTATCACAGATGCATAGATTAGGGTTTAGCTAACCGTTTTAAGCTATCGGTATATAGCTATTAAGATAGGTTATTAAATTAAGAGATTAATTATTTAATAAGTTAAACTAGAAGCTATTGTGGCAGATAGTAATAATAAGGCGGCTAATTTGTTAATAGAAGAAGCATATTGATAAGTAAAAGTTAAGTATATATGGGATATTTAAGCGATATATAAAAGTCAAATCGCACGGAATTACTATGCTATTAATCTTTAATTCCCGAATTAGTTATAGCCGGAGATATTATTAAATTTCCGGG
>JAASAY010000327.1:0-50882 GCA_014822085.1 Fusarium stilboides | reverse complement strand
ACGAGTACCTCATCAAGATGTATGTGTATGATCCAGAGCGGTTTGGTCACTATGGTGAACGCTTCACCGAGGCCGCCGACTCGACCATCGCACATCTGCTATCTCATCCGTCATCCCGGCCCGACTTGACCATGGCAACGGCTTTCACAGGAAAACAGCAGGTTAATTATACTGAGTTCCTTGCCTGCTTCATTGGAGGATCTTTTATCTTGGGAAGCTCGGCCATGGATCGCCCTGACTGGCTGCGCTACGGGCTCTCCTTCAGCGAATGGTGCGCCAATGGATATCGATATGCTGCGTCCGGTATTGGTCCGACGCTGTATAGCTGGGATTTGGCGGAGCTGGCTGAACCAGATAATGTCAATCAAACCGACTTGTACAGTCGCGCTGGATTCTTTATCCCAGACGGCGCATTCGCGGGTGGCCAAGCGCCAGAGGCTGTTGAGAGCTGGTACTACGCATATCAACGCACAGGCGATCAGTACTGGCGCGATGTTGCTTGGGACTACACACTAGCCCAGAACCGAACCATGCGTGTTGGTGGAGGCTTTACTAGTATCAACAACGTGTTGGCATCAGACGGCAATGGGACGCGCGGTGGTATCATGGCTAGCTTCATGCTTGCCGAGACCCTCAAGTACCAGTGGCTCATACAGACAGAGAACAAGGGCGAGTGGGATGTGCTATCTGGAACTCCTGGCAGCGACGATAACAAGAACTTTTTTGTCTATAATACCGAGGCTCATCCACTGAAGGTAGCTGCGAGCAAGCCAGCCTAGGCTCGTGATTATATGGCATCTCGACCGAAGCATCTAAAGATTTACTTCAATACATTCATCCCTGTATCAGAGAATTTGATGTCGATACGTCGATGAAGCCTATAGTTTCCCCCAGCTTTCTCGGTAAATTGATACAATTTTCTCGTCGAGAAAGAGAACAAAATTTAGTACGATCCTTACTGTGATTATAGGAGACATTAAATTTTGAGAACAGATCGTGATTTACTTGGTACTTCAATCTTTATTAAGACAGGAGACAATTGGATCATCGTAATAAACTGGAGTTCCTGTTACTAAATCGCAAACGTTTAGAGGCCTTGCACCCCTGATGGATGCCGTCAACGGATGCAGATGCCGAGGCAGGACCTTATTCTAAAATAAGGCCGAAAGCACCCTAAGTAGCAGATGCCGAACATAGTCGGACATTGTAGTGCCAGAAGCTCAGGCCAATAAAACGTTTAGCCTTGTCCAACCAGCACACTAGATATCTCGGTATGGGTAGAGCCGGGTAGATCGTCTCGGGAAAGGGGCCGCAGAGGTCTTGGCAGGACGCGGTTTTAGTAATATTAGCCCAGTGACCAAGATTAAGACTACGGTAGTCACAGTCTAGACCCTAACCAGGACCTGCAATCTCACAAGTTGGCAAACTCGCCTTTAACTAACCTGTTTAACTAACCTATAAGGCCTTATTTGCCGTTGGTAATGGCTGATGAACCCTGGAAAAAGAGTGTTGGTGGATCGCATGAGCTCATAAGGATGCGTGCTTTTGGCATTTTCTCTTCAGCTCCTCGGGAATACCCTACCACTTGCCAGCTGCATCGATGTTTCCGTACCAAAGAATAGGAGCCGTCTAACTAGAGCGTATCTTCATCAGATATCATTGGGTAGTTCTGCGTCCCAGGTTCAACATTTGGCCATATTTTCATATGGAAGAAGAAGAAGCAAGGAATTGTCTCTGCAGCACATATCCAATTACTTGAAGAGACGAAGTTCTCTTAGGAGATTGCCTCTCTTATCCGCGTAAGATGCTTCCGGCCAAATAAAGTTTGATCGGCAGAACCAAGTAAATTAAACCCGGCATTCGATGCTCCCTGGCGGGGCGCTGTCGGCAACTAAGGGATATCACCGACCGGCTAATTGAGAGTGAAGAATGCATGTGAAGACTGAAAATGAAGCCTTGGCCCTGAAGGTGGAATCAGCCACTGCTCTCATTGATGATACGACGCACAGGATGTAAGGGGACTTTTTCCACACCTTAAGTGAGACAGATTTGGAATGCAGCAACGTTCTCGAATCGTCCCATCTAAATTTGGGTGATACCCCAGGCTGCAGTGGGGAGAACAGTTGGTCCCAGCTCGATGCGGAACGATGAGATTACCGATGGACTAAAAGTAATCCCCCACATAGAAAGGGCTCCCCCTAACTGAACTGGCCGGGTATCTGCCTGATTCTAGGATATTCCTGGTTTGTCACGATCCCCTGAGGACTCGCATCACGCAAGCATGCTACAGAAGGCGTCCTCCACAGGGGTAATTTGAAGCATGACTGAGACAACAGCCACAAATCTGCAATGAGCCTCGATAGCTAATCTTCCGAAAAACCAGTCAGTGATAATCGTTGATATGCAGCGACTACTGGAAATACCCAGCCAATTGGGTGCATTCCTCTCCTCCCCAGATGAGACGAAACAGCCCAGGGGCCAGGGTGGCTTGGACCGCTGCCGATAATCATCGCAGGACCAGGGACTTGGAGTTCGTAGTTCGGCCACTCTAGCCTATCTGGCGTTTAGGTCTGACAGCCCAACCCGTAATCGCTAGCTGTGGCGTTTCCAAGCCCTGTAGTCTGTGCGGAAGTTCCTTCCGTAGAGCCTGGTTAGTGCTTCGATGTTGGTTCTTGATGAAAAGCCAGACGCCTCTTGTATGGTGATGCTCAGTCTTGAGTCGGCTCTTGGAGAGGCTTCTGCAGCCACAGGTCAATTTCCTACTAATTAGATTGAGAGGCTGGGCTTGATGAGAACACCAATTGATCTATCACAGAAATGGCGAGTCAACCATCCGCTGTAGCTGTCATTGATAACCCAACAAAATATAGGCCATGTGTCATCCTCTTTATTTCTTCAACAGAGCGTGCCGATCCCATTCTCATTACGTGCTGTTCCCACATGTCACAGGCCTCGGAAATGCTAGCTTGCAGGGTAACATAAAGTTTATGCTAGCTGGCTCTTATCAAGTAAAAGAGCCGGCTACAGTAGCATAAGACGAACCAGCCACATTTGCACCCAACGCCGGTGTATTCCGACACCAGATTTGTCCTGCGTGTCTATTCTGGCGCAGCTTTCAGCCTAGGTCGCGTCCGAAAAGCGTCGATTCTAGTCCAGCACTGTTCAGGCTGCTATCCCAAGTCTACCCAAATCGTGACGCATCGGATGATCATGACGCCGGCATTTTGCATGAATCTCCAAAAAGCCCTGAACGGTACACCCAGCGATCCCTATTATTCCCGTTGCGGTCTAGAATGTACCCCGGAACGCGGGGGACCCATGCATAAGGAAACCTTGCGCTACAGTTTTAGAGGCGATCACCATCACATTAAAATAGCGTCCTTGATTGATGAAACGAATGACTCGTTGCTAGCCGATCGGCAATGCAGGTTTAGATCACTAATTAGCCTTGGAGCCTACTCGATGCCAGTATATCATAGACATGGTTCGCAGATCAGGGGAACAGCCTCAGCAAGTTATCTGTATTTAATGATGTTGTTTTAACACGACCTTTGCAGCATCGTAGTCTCGAGTCCTCTAGCTTCAGGGAGGCGAACTATCGCATCATTCATTCTTTATTCAGCATTGTATCAGCAACATGGCAGGTTTTCTAATTCCTCCGTGGTACAAGGATGAGGTTCCACAATCGCTTGAGATGAACATCGTCAGTATCATCTTTGGCTTCAGCATGGGCGCATCTCTCTTCACTCTCTCCATGCTCATAAGGCAGACCTCTTCAGCATACAAGAGAGGAAGACACTTCAGCGCATACATCATAATGTGCTGGCTTGATTGGACTGGATGTAATGTCATGGGTATCATCACCTACAACTGGCTGAGAGGATTTGCCCCGCCAAGGTTAGTCACCACCTGAAGACATGCGATACAGCAGGACTAACTTAACACTGATGTTTAGTTTCTGGGTCTTTTTCTTTATTAGTAAGTTAGAACTAACCTGTTTGTCGTGAATACTGTCTTACAGATTTCGCAGTCGCCGCCTGGAGCATGCAGATCCAATTCACTTTACAGATCATCATCAACCGAATATCGCTCCTGGTCGCCAACAAAAAATCCATCAACAGGATCAAGTGGATAGTCGCCGGGATTGCAACCCTCATCAACCTCAGTGGCTTCTGTATCTGGATTCCGGCCCGACTACAAATCTCTCATTTGTATGAGGAAATCAACATCGTCTGGGATCGAACCGAAAAAGCCGTTTTCCTCATCGTCGATCTTGCTCTCAATCTCTATTTCATTTACCTGGTTCGCTCGAGACTCATCGCATATGGCCTGACCAAGTACAACGAACTTTACCACTTCAACGTCGTCATGGTCATCGTCTCCGTGTCACTGGATTGCGTCCTGATGGGAGCCACGTTCCTCCCAAGTCCTGTCGTGTGGGTAACCCTGCCCGTGATACGGTTGAGCCACAGCTAACAAAGTACAGTTATGTTCAGTTCCATCAACTCGTCTACCTCCTCAAGCTATACATTGAGATGAACGCAGCCTCCCTCCTAGGACATATCGTCAAGAGCTCAAGGGAGCAAGACGCTAGGCCACAAACAGGTCGAAAGATACGCGAAGACTTGACGAACGGAAGAATGACCACTCTGATCACGGCAAATCGTACGGGGCATGTCCGTCTTGCTGATCAATCGTGTGATAACTCCTACGAGGAGAGGGCAGAGTGGGAGAATGGTATAGTCAAGAAGGTTGAGACCAAGATCGTGTTTGATGACCCTGAAGGTCAAAAAGGCGCGTCTCAGCATGTCGATACATTTCCATAATGTTGTTATTTGCCATGGAGGTCGTGTAAGCTGGTGGAGTCTTGGGGGAAGGGATCGGTATCTAAGTTCTTATTAAGTAATAGTAGTCAATACCCATAAACAATACATACATTTTGAAATCAAGTAACGTAGCAACATTCAATTGTACTGTAGAAGGAATCTTACATTACGATGTAGACAGTCACAAGGCTCGACGTATGTTCTATGAAAACATGACATACCTCGGTGATTGATTTAAGACCATCCAACCTCGCTAAACGCACGGACGAGAGCCCGGCTTTTTTAAGCCGCGGGCCCGCGGGCCCAAAAATCCGAAGAAAACGCCATGGCCACACCAAGTTTCACTCCGACTTGTTCAACAGCCCGAACTCCCGAGACTTTGGACAAATTCGGCACTCTCCAGCACAACGAAAATTCCTTGATCATGAGTGGTTCAGGTGAAGAGACAATTCTCACTCGACGTCAGAGACTTGCATCTGCGTCGCGAGTGGTACGACCCGACCCACCCATTCCCTTCTATCTAAGATGAACCACACTGACCAGTGACCGCTCCCTAGTGCGAAGCATGCAGAGTTCGCAAGGTAACAAATGATAACACACGTTATCTATCGTGATCTGGGGCTAACTGAATTAGATTCGCTGCGATCGGAAGCACCCTTGCTCTAATTGTTCAACATCGGGCATTGTGTGTCAACAGCCGAGATCTAGTGCTCGTTCCAGCAAAGATCGAACTGTACAGCTGTAAGGCCTTTGTAGTATTCCCTGCTCTTATACCTGACTTATTAACCCATTTTTAGCGAGAGGCATGTGGCTACCTTTGAAGGCCGACTGGCCAAACTTGAACGACACGTCGCAGCCTCCCGAATCGCGGGACCTACTCAAACCATCACTAGTTCATCCAACAGTCCCAGTGTCCAGGTACTCGGACCATGTGGTTCAAGTCCATCCATGTCAAGTGATATTTACGAGGGGGACACATCTTTTCTGAGCCAATCTGTCCTTGCAACCGAGCTTGCGGGAAAGGCTGCTAATAGCAAAACCTCTGGAGCATCATCAACAATTAGCGAACCACTAAGTCGGCTAGATGCTTTGCTCCACTCGAGCCCGGCTCCAGCATTCGCAAAAGAACAACAAACCCACCGCACGGCTCCATCTAGATTGTTACCAGGTTTTGAGGCCCTGCCAGACTCATTTGTCATCGCCGTGATACGAAGGATTAAAGGTAAGTGGCCCATAACCCCCGAGGACTTCCAACTAACAACTATAAGTTCACTCTGCTGTCTCTCTGTCTGGATATTTTAACAACGATGTAACAGAGGTCGAGAAGCTATGCCAGCGAGTGCACTTCCCTGTTGAGCCGGTGGCACTCGGGCAGATCACCACTTTGAACGGCATTTTCTACATGCTGGTGAAAGAGTTCAAGATGTTGCAAGTCAATTTCGGTGAGGAACACGATCTAGACGAGCTTCTTTTGACGTGCGAACGCAACTTCAACCACGGTATTGGGACTTATGAGATGTTGGTGCAACCAACTTACGATAACGTCCTCGCATTGACGCTTGCAGTAAGGTCACCTAAGCTGTTAAAAAATGTTTGCTAATGGTTGATTAAAACTTATTCAGGTGGTAAAAGCACAAAACGATGTCAAGCCACAGCTTTGCTCTAGTTTGATTGCGGCAGCTACTAATCATTGCCAGATACTAGGCTATCATCGCGAGTCAACGTATCAGAAAGACTCAAGCAATGTTGCCGAAGCCAAGCGTCGTATTTTCTGGACACTATATGTTTTTGACAAGAATACTTCTCTTCTGTTAGGCCGTTCAGCCAAGATGCAGGATGTCGATATAGATGTCGAGATCCCTGTTCTGTCTGATGACCGCAGCCAGAGACCGTGGGACGAGTGGTTCCTCCTGGCCATTAGGTTGGCCAAGACACAGGGCCAGATTTACGACCTACTATACTCAGCAGATGCATTGCGGGCAACATCTGCAGAGCGCAAGCTACGCATAGATTCGCTGGTTCCAGTTATGCACGCTTGGAGAAACAACTTGGAATCAGTGAGTCCAGCCCAGCTACTAATACAGACTAAGTTTACTAATATCATCCTTCTAGCTTAACACAGCCCAAGCCAGATATGGTGCCCTCATTGAAGCCTCCAGGACTCATTGGGATATCATGTACTATTCGACTTTGACAATTCTCTTAAGGGCGCCGACAGTCCCTGGTATAAGTGGAGAGATCAGCTTTGAATGCTTCCAAGCGGCACGTCTTAGCTTGAGATGCCATCTTCGCTGTTATCCGGCTTTTAAGACGGCTGTTGATATATCTGAGGTGGACTACGTTAGTTGGTAAGTAATCAGCATTGAAACTCTTACACGTCTGTATCCAACCTAACCGTTGCAGGTTCCTCCATAGCTCTTCATTCACACCGTTTGTCGTGATTTTCCTCCATGCCATCGCAGCTAATAGTACCGAAGACCTCAGTCTTCTGGACGAAGTCATTGAATCCTTGAGGAGTGTTCGAAAGGTCCATTCCGGAACAGAGAGACTCTACCAGATCTGTTCTGCTTTTGGGAAGTTAGCTAGACAAATGGTGACAGCGAAAGATACATCCGTAGGCACGTATGATCAAGAGGCAGACTCCCTGGAGCTTGGAAACATTCAAGGAGACATGGCTTTTGACTGGCCAGACTTGGACTTGGACTTGGCGAACCCAGAATTGGACATGGAAATCGCGTCTGGTTGCGAGGATATAGACATGGCGGCTGTCTTTAGTGACTGGTATGGTGGACAGCCTGGAGTGGACTTTTTGTGGGAGGACCCTGAGCAAACGGGCCGTTGGAATCTCAATCGGTGATCGCAAGAGGTCTCAACAGCATTACATGCAGGTACATGTACCCGGTAGCCAACAGACGATAATGATCATCTCGACTGGTCAATATTTATAGGGCAAGCTGCGGTTCAATGGAATGTGCATTCTCTCTCTATTGTCTATTCTAGTTGGCTATGAGCAAAACAGATATTTTTAAATGGTATATAATACTAGTAATACAACTAACTAAGATCAACGAGTCAGACATGTCTACATGCGATCCTCCCCAAGAGCCTCCAAATCATCCTTGCGCAACATGGGGACGACATTAACAAGCTCGTCGGTTGATCTCTTTCTCGGCGGAATAAGACATACACCATCCGCTTAAACATATGGTGACCTGATAACAGAGTATCTACACCCTTCCTCGACTCACACGCCTGACGACACTATGCCACTCAATATCATCAAGATCGTCGGCATGTATGGATACAGGGAGATTGAGTGCCTTATTCAGCTGCTCCCTAGTACTTGCGTAGACCATTCGAGACTAAATATTTTATCAGAAAAAGAAGGAAGGGCTAGACAATTGTTTAGCGTACCTTGATTGATGTACCTGTAGGAACCCAGGAGATAAAGGCAGTTGATATTCTGAGAAAAATTAGCAGCTGTAGCATTCTCTTGATTCAAGATGAAGGACTTACCTCTTCCCCTCCTCTCCAAGGTCATATTCGACATCGTAGGCAGCATAACGAGGGGCAGGTTTACCCTTGTCGTCTGTGGCAGATGCAAGTCTGTTCAGGAATGCTTCATAGTCTTGATCTGATGAGGTCTCATCCAGGACGACACTCTGGCCGTTATCGGAGATTTTGTAAATGACGTAGCGGGGTTTGTTTGCATCTCTTCGAGACCGCAGTTCGTTGACTGCGGTAATGCATTCGTTCTGGATTTGCACACTAGGTTTTTCAGCATTTGTTCAGAAAAGGATAGCTCTTGCGTCCTCCAGTAATCGAGAAAGTTGCTAGATAGGGGTAGAGCAATATATCTTACCCGGAAGGAATCTGGTGGCGATATGTGTTAGCGCAGGGTTTTATAGAGAACATTGACAGACGAAGCACGTACCGACATAGCGTCCTGTTTTGTGTGTTGATAGCAGATTGGAATAGTTGGTTCGTTGTAACGATACAATAATGAACCACTGGCAGTTTAGATTAGCTGAGTGGTCATCAAGACCAAAAGTATCGCACGGAGGAACGTAGAGTCGGGCGCATACAAACAAATAGACCGTGGGACGCTATCGTAGTATTGGCAGAAGACAGTGGATAGAGCACTGGAATGACATATCCGACACACCAGGCAGGTCAAGTGGTATGCCGTATTTATAATGACTGGTTTCTCAAGAGTCACCCCATCTTGAGGGCGGTAAAACAAGTCTAATGGAGTTACTGTAGGTACAGCACGTACTCCGTCTTTACTCTCTCGCTACCATGGGCCCGAAATGTCCGTACTATGGTGTCGGACCCAACAATGGCGCTGGTGCCGTCTCCCCGATGCGCTAGACTGACTACCTTATTGACTAGCCACACCACGCCACGCCACGGAACCGCGCGTTCCGTGGCTCCGTGGCCCTTTAAAGTTCCGAAACATCGTCTGCCCGCTCATACCTCCGCCACTACACGAACTGACGATCAGATTTTTCACCGACATCCCACGGAACTCACTGAGGCCGAGAAGGAATATGGAGACCGAAGAAACCCTTCAGCAGCGCCGAAGAAGGCTGGCCCAGGTCTCTCGAGCGGTAGGGAGCGAGCACACATCGTGCAGCAGTAACAGGCTTGGCTAACTATTTCGTAGTGTGAAGCATGCCGCATGCGCAAGGTAAGGACCAGAATAACAGAACATGGCATGGCAATGGGTTGCATCCGCATGACCTGTCTCTCCTCTCCATAGCCCTCACTAACCTATTGAGATCCGATGCGATCGTTCCACTCCTTGCTCCAACTGCCGCACTGCCAACCTTACATGCCAGACAGTCTATCCGAAAGCAGACGTGCCGCCCAAGCGTGATAGAATAGCACAGCTGTATGACGTATCAGACATCTCAAACACTTCCCGAAGCTAATGTCCATCCAGCGAGGAGCGAGTCAAACATCTCTGTGATCGTCTTTCAACAACTGAAAGCCGTTCCGACAGCACAAATGCTACTCCTGACTCGACGACTGGCCCTGCATCTTCCGCTGCCTCCGTCCTGACTAGTCACCATGAGTCGTTCAGGGTAGATGATCCGGGTGTTTACCAAAGTGGTTCGTCTTTCAGTGTCCAGTCTGTCCAGGCGAGCGATGTCTCTCAGTCCAGTATCGCGGCTAGCAATGCTCACAACCAATACAACTTGGGTACTATATCTCAACAATTGACGGAACATCTTCAACCCTTGGACATGCCGGCTCTCTCCGAGGATTATCAGCTGTCTTCAAGTATCACGTCAAAGAACCATCCAGAAATGGAACTACTCCCAGCTGGGCTCGTAGTTGCAATGCTCCAACAACTCAAGGGTAAGATGCCTGTCCATTTTCTATTCTTTCTATTTGCTTGCGTAACAAAGTGCATGAACTAATAACCGGTGTTGTCACTAAAATCTCCAGTAAACCGACCGATCTTCCTATGCTCGTTTCTCATCAACGATCCATCTTTATTCGAGACCTTGTGCCGGCAGGCATACTACACTGCAACTCCTCTGTCGCTCGGCCAAGCTACCAGTATGTATGGGGTCATGTATTACGTGTTGAAAGAATATGTCCTCCTTCAGAGTCCGTTGGCACGGGAGCATGATTTGAAGGCGCACATTGCCACTTGCGAGAGAAATTTCAGTC
Organism: Fusarium stilboides; assembly: GCA_014822085.1. Classification (NCBI taxonomy): domain Eukaryota; kingdom Fungi; phylum Ascomycota; class Sordariomycetes; order Hypocreales; family Nectriaceae; genus Fusarium; species Fusarium stilboides. The sequence continues at coordinate 40,374 of JAASAY010000327.1, read as the reverse complement.
GTGGGATCGAAACTTTCCAGGCTTTGGCTATGCCTTGCTTTGAGAACGTTTTCAGTCTTGCTCTAGGGGTGAGTAATCAACGCCACAGTCTGATCTCATTTCAAGCCGTATGCTCATATACTGGACAAAACTTAGATGACCAAAGCACAAGAAGAAGGGAAGCCATTCCTATGCTGTACGCTCCTCGCTGCTGCCGCTAGTCATTGTCGCATGCTCGGCTATTGTCAAGAGACAACATATGGGAAGCATCAAGCTCGGAGAGCAGACCAAATGCGCCGTGCCTTCTGGTCTATTTACATCACTGACAAGAATATGTCCCTTTTACAAGGTCGTCCGTCGTATCTACAAGACTCTGAGGTGGATGCCTGGTACCCAAGAATTTCTCCTGATGCTTCTTGCAAGGCCTGGGATGAGCTTTTCATCTTAGGAATCAAGTTTGCCAAGATTCAAGGTGAGGTTTATGACCACCTTTATTCGGCGACTGCACGTCACTCCTCTCGCGTCCAGCATGAGAAAGCTGTTAATCAGCTCTCGGATAAGTTGCAATCCTGGTATATTGACTTGGGCAATGTAAGCTTTTTGTCTGTTTTTCCACTGCACGATGCGTCGCTGACTTGTCTTAGCTTGACTCAAGCCAGATGAAAGACCACGAGATATTCGAACTCTCCAAGAAAAACTGGGATGTCATGTATTACTCTGCATTGACTTTGATCCTGATGAAGGCCACAACCACGGATGAAGAATCAGGTATCAGTCTGGGATGCGTCGAAGCCGCTCGGGCTGGACTACAAAGTCATCTCGTCTGCTTCTCCAGCTATCAGGCTATTGAAAGCCCTGGCCTGGTCTCGGAATCCGACTACGCAAGCTGGTCAGTTTCTCATATCGCTCGCCGTTACTGGTCTTAACTACTAACCAATGTAAATAAAGGGTCCTCCACCAGTCATCATTGAACCCATTCATTGTCATCTTTCTTCATGCTATTGCTGTTGATAATGACATGGAAGATGTATCCCTTTTGGACCATATGGTAGCTGTCTTAGAGAAGATTTCTGGGGTATCAAATGCTTGCCAAACCCTTTTCAAGGTTTGCTCCACGTTCGCTCACCTCGCACGGGCGCTGGTTGAAGCACGAATGAATAATGCTGCCTCACACAGCCAGACAAAAGATGCTCTCCAGGGCTTCGCCGAAACGCATCCAGTATCCCAATATAGCCTGGAACCGCTGGAGGGGCTCTTTGGAGCCAATATGATAGAACAGCTCACCAACCATGAATCTTATAGCTTTTCATCTATGCTGGGTAGTTGGACCATTGATGAGACAGGAACTTTAGACGGAGCCCCCGAATAGCTAGAGGGCTTTTAAAATTATCTGTGGTCTAATGAAGCATGTGTATTATGTCGATGCAAATTTTAAACTCTTCCGAAATCTGGGATTTCTTCATGAATAGACATCGACTGATCTTCTAAACCAGGGGTCACCGTGTTGAAGGCTACCCCATATCCAATCGATTCCTTTCGCAAGTATCGGGCCGATCTCAGATTGTGGGTCCTCTACCTGAGTCGGTCTGTCTTGTTCCCGCCGGAGGCAACGGGAGCGCGGGTCCACGCCCTCCCGCTTTCAAACCGAGGCCGGGCCATGCTTCCATCGGCGACGATGGTAGAGAAGGGTATAATAAAGGCATGAATGATCAATAACCTTCTGCGCATAATGACAGCTCATACATCATCATCATCATCATCTACACTGCTTCCTCATCTTGCTCGCAAGCCCTTCAAAATGTCGTATCCCTCACCAATATCAAATATCGACAACTCGGGCATTGAGCCTCTCACTGCATTGGACGCTTTGATGCCCAAGAATTACATCCGTGTTCTTCTGGCTTTTCGTACTTCTGAACCTTTCAACGTGATCTCTCAGCGACTTCAGTCTGGTCTAAATGCTACGACAGAGAAAGTCCCGTGGATATCTGGTCGAATTCGCTCCGCTAGCCATGGTGGCCAACATGCACATGGGGCAATCCATTACTCCTCCGGTTCAGGCTCCTCCCAGATAATTGACCGTGGATCAATCGACAAGCCAATCTCAAGCCTAGAGGCTCACGCGATGCATTCCACCACCATTCCCGAAGATGTCTGGCCACTTGGCGCTTTACCTGGAGGCGACGATTCTTTAGTTTTCGGAGCTAGTGTCTTTCGCTTCAAAGATGACCAAGGACTTGGACTGTGTGTTTGCATGCATCACCACGCGGTTGATGCAGCCGGTTTCACCGAAGTGCTCAAGATTTGGGCCCAGGAAACATCCGCACTTGGATCGTCTGCATCACAGTCTGGTGGCACCAGGCTATCTCGTGTCTCTGAAGCAATTGCTTCTCAGATTAGTGAGGCATCGTCGAAGGATCGGGATCAGCTATTCGGGTTGCTCCCTGAATACTCTCCTATGCCTCCAGCCATGCCAGCTAACTTCCCGTCCTTCGCTTCTCAGATGTTTACGATACCAACTGAACATCTGGATGCCTACAAACAGGCTTTGGCCCCTTTCCTAGAAACGCCCCCTTCCACCAATACTGTACTTTGTGCACTTCTGTGGTCTTCCATCACGCGCATTCGGGCACAGCATAAAGGTGACACCCCGGCGCACTCCTCGAGCCGGCTGGTTATGGCCGTCAATGGTCGTCGGCGAATTGGTCCCGACTTTTCCCCGCCAGACAACCCGTACATCGGTAACCTTGTTCTGTACGCTTCTGCCGAACAATCTTTTGACGCTCTGGAAAATGCTGCAAGTTCTGCACGTGACCAAGCCGAAGTCTGCAATACTATCACTCAATCGTTTGCCCCAGCCAAGATCGACTCGCAGCACATTGCCAATGTTTTCGAACTAGGCAGACAAGCCAATGACTGCAGCACAATATTCCCTGGATGGGACCTTTTTAACCACAAGGACGTCACCATCACCAGCTGGGCCGATCTAGATTTGTATCAGATGGGCTGGGGCTCAGAGCTTGGGCAGCCCGAGTTTGTCCGATTCCCTTTCAGCGCAGCAGATGGAGTGTGCATTGTGTTGCCTCGCAGAAGGGTCGAGTCCGCATCTCATTCCCCGAATGCGATTGAAGTGCTTATCATGCTCAAGGAAGAGCATCTGGAGGCCCTCAAGACGGATAACTTGTGGCAAAGCCTGGTAGGAGCGCAATAAGTCGTTTGTACTTTTGGATCACATCAAAGCTTCGTTCGTTCCATTTAATCCTTGTACACCTTGAAATAGACTTAGGTTCTTATTAATAGACCACAGGGTTTACGCCTCTGAAGACAGCCTTCTGCAGCCGGTGCATGGTATCAAGGGTTGATCACTCCTGTAGCATTCCCTGCCCTGAACAAGGCAATGATGTAAATGCCGCCCAAGAGCGCTTTGTGAATGTGAAATATAGCTCGCCTTTGGCACTGACTCTAACATGGTGAAGGAGAGATAGTCACTGAAATTAACTATAATGATCTGCGGACCAAGGTTGCATACGCACAAGGGCGGTATGAATACTTCTGTGTTGCTTGAGCCTGGAAAAGCATTGGAAGCGATGAAGAGGATTAACGGGTTAGACCAGTGTATCTACATAGTGGCGCAGGAATTAGATGTGAAAAATCACCAGTGGTGTCGTAATGAAAGTCATTCTCTTCTTCGTTACATGTGTCCACAGCGATTGTAGCGCGGCCTCGTTCTTCCAGGTTGCGAAGGCCGATTTTGAGACCCTGATGCTCGCCGGATGTGATACCGTGCCTCCCTAAAAATAGTGCGTAACATTCCCAGCCGATCCTTCATGTTAAATATCAGATACATACTAATTCACTTCAAGTTAAATACTAAGTTAGGTCGGGGTCTCTTAGTCATCCCTTGGTTGTGGTCACCTCCCTGGTCCTTGAAGATGGGCAGAGAATGATTCGCTATAAAAATAGAAAGCGGATTTTCGATCTACTAATTCCCTTCTTTACCGTTCTCAACGACCAGGGAGGTGATGACAACCAAAAGATCCCGACCTAATTCAAGACTTGCCCTCCGTCGGTGTGTCCGTTAGGTGCTGTATTATCGCCGCGGATCCGCGGTGGCCGACACTCCGAAATGTGGACCGAACTCGGTGCACGATTCGGCATCGCGGCTTGCAACTGCGGGGAGAAAAGGGGAATAGAGAAATATATGTGATACAAAAAGGTATTCCCTAAGGCGTGTTTATTAGTATTACCGCTCTCTCTACCCTTCAATCGCCGCTGTGAAGTATTCATCTGGTGGGGACTTTGCATCTCGTCGTAAGATTCAGTTGTCCGCCAAACTTAATTATACATCACCCTCCTCCTTCAGCACGTTTTACATCTTGACTTCTTGTCTACGTCTTTGCGATGGAAGGTGAGTCTAGTCACAATCGCATCTGAGTTCAAGATGCGGGTTCTTAGACAGCATATTCTTATTGATTATTACTTCTAGATGATCCCGCAGCTCTCGTCATCGACAATGGGTATGTCGCTACCAGCTTACGTCAGGTGGTGTTGTTCGACGCCTGAGGACTGATCATTCTCTTTCAGGTCGGGCATGTGTAAAGCGGGCTTCGCAGGGGACGATGCCCCCCGTGCTGTTTTCCGTAAGTTATATTCATATCCTTTACCATCCAAGATGATTATCACATCCTTTGCCTTCTTGACCTCAGCCCAAAACCCCGTCTGTCGTGTTGATGCCGTCGCTGATCAAAGTATAGCATCCATTGTCGGGCGTCCTCGTCATCATGGGTAAGCATACACCCCCTGTGCCGTGTACTATTTCTTGGGTGAAACAGGGCAAAGCGTATGGGCTTGTCCAGAAATGATCAAGCCTTTCGGCTCCTGAGCTGTGACGTCTAGAACTAACCATGTCCTCTTTCTATAGAATCATGATTGGAATGGGCCAGAAAGATTCCTATGTCGGAGATGAAGCAGAGTCTAAGCGCGGTATCCTCACTCTTCGATACCCTATTGAACACGGTATAGTCACCAACTGGGATGATATGGAGAAGATCTGGCATCATACATTCTACAACGAGCTCCGCGTAGCTCCCGAAGAACACCCTGCTCTTTTGACTGAAGCCTCGATCAACCCGAAGTCGAATAGAGAGAAGATGACGCAAATCTTCTTTGAAACTTTTAATTCGCCAGCCTTCTACGTTTCTATTCAAGCCGTCCTTTCTCTCTATGCTTCGGGCCGCACCACTGGTATTGTGTTTGATTCCGGCGACGGAGTTACTCACGTCGTTCCAATCTACGAAGGATTTGCAATCCCACATGCTATCTCACGCATCGATATGGCTGGTCGGGACTTGACTGACTATCTTATGAAGCTATTAACAGAGCGTGGATATACGTTTTCAACTACTGCTGAGCGCGAGATTGTTCGCGATATCAAGGAAAAGCTTTGTTACGTGGCTTTAGACTTTGAGCAAGAACTCGACACATCAACCAAGAGTTCGTCGTTGGAAAAGACATACGAATTACCAGATGGCCAGGTGCTCACAATCGGCAATGAACGTTTCCGAGCTCCCGAAGCCCTCTTCCAGCCTGGCGTTATCGGCCTAGAGTCGGGCGGTATCCATATGACAACCTTCAATGCAATCATGAAGAGCGACGTTGATATTCGAAAAGACCTTTATGGTAACCTAATCATGGTATAACCCCATCTTCCTGATGAGTTCAAGGCTCAATAACCCAAGTCACTGACCTGTCGATCTTAGTCTGGTGGCACAACCATGTACCCTGGTATCGCCGATCGAATGCAGAAGGAGATTGTTGCCCTGGCGCCTTCATCCATGAAAGTCAAGGTTGTAGCTCCTCCTGAGAGGAAATATTCGGTTTGGATTGGAGGTTCTATCCTCGCATCGCTTTCGACATTCCAGCAGATGTGGGTTACCAAACAGGAATATGATGAGAGTGGCCCGTCTATTGTTCACCGCAAATGCTTCTAAGGTCTGCGGAGAGATATCCTGTGCCTGGTGGCGAAGGGCGGTGAAAGTTACTTCTTGTATAGCAAAGAGTTGAGTGGTCGGAAAGACGTTGGTGAATTCATGAACCCATAGATAATAACATAAGCTAAAGCTGGAATGATCAGATCGACATTGTTTGATTAAGATCTCGCGTTATGACATAACTTTGAATTGCCGTCTAAATCTTGGACAAATTCGCGACCACCATCACAAGGCTAACCATCAAACTTTCTTTCATTTAGCGACCATCTTCAACGAAGCATATTCTTGTTGGCCATCAATACTGGCAAGTGGCGATCATCTTCAGGATTATCTGCATCAACTCGTGGCTGCAGATGAAATTTGAGAGAAGAAATACTTCAATTCGTAACCTAGTTCATACTACACTGTGTTACTCCCTATCGGTCTGACCTCATACTTACTTCTCCTCGATGCTTCCAATCTCTGCATTCTCAGCAATAACCTTCTTAGCCTCCTCCCAAGTCTTATCACCAGGGTAAAGCTGACTCCTCAGATACGCCCAAGTAAGTCTCTGCATAAACCCGAGTCTCTCAGGATCCTCATCCTGGCACTCCAGAGCATCCCAGCCACTGATACCGCCAAAGCCGTGCTTTCCTCCTTTGACACAAAACTGGGCCTTGGGTCCCTTGGAGTGCGTGTAGGGGTCCAAGTGCCAGGTGGCGTCTCGAGCAGCCAGATGAGGGCTGGCGTCATCATCGCCCCAGATGGTAAGGAGAGGGGTAGTAAGAGTGTCGAAGCTGATGTCGTAAAAGGGGAGCATCTTCTTTCCATTCTCAGAACGATCGTCACCACCGAGTCCCAGACCACCGAAGATGATGCCAGCTTTGATGCGCTGGTCAGCGGCTTCGAGCTTAGATCCATCACGAGGGTCTGTGTTGACAGCACCAAGGAGGATGTTGGCAGTCAAGGAACCAAGCGAGTGGCCCGCAACAGCAATCTTGGACTTGTCGAGACGGCCTTTGAGCAGGGGAACGGTCTCCTCAATGGTATCAAGGCTGTCGAGAACTTGAATCATGTCATTGACACGTGATGCCATGAAAGTATCCCGAATGGTATCGGGGTTCAACTCGAAGCCAAGCTGTCGAGAGTTCAAGTGAGTAGGCAGAATGACGACAAAGCCATGGGCCGCCCACCAGTCGCCGATGGGTCCGTAGCCCTTAAGCGAAGATAGGTAGTTGCTTGGGCCATGGCCGTGAGATAGGAGAATCACGGGAAGGTTATCTCCAGTGGCTGGGGCGGTGACCTTGAGTTCGAGGTCGAACTTGCGGTCCTTGCGGTCTTTAGCAGGAAGGACAACAGGCATGAAGGTGACGATAGGAGAGGCAGAGTTGACAGGAATGCTGGCAGCGCGGCCAATGAGGGTAGTGTTAGGGAACTCCATTATGAAGAATCGAATTGTGTTTTTGTTGGGGGTTGATTGAGAGTAGTAGATTGAGTCTGAATGATGATTGTGATGATTTAGTTCAACTGACTTTTGCTGGAAGTTTGCTCAACTTATATCCAATTCATACACCTTGGACTATGACGATTAGTGATTCGACCAATCAGAGATCGCTTTCCCAAAATGGTATAGTGACTGAGATAAGCCCTTCGATTGGCCGTTGCGAAAGTCCGAGGCTGCGATTTTAGCTGGGCTGAGATGAGCCACATCCACATTCCGGACAATGATTTTTGTCCGTTACATGCTTATTCGATCTTGGGAGTTAACACGGACCTTGAAGCGGAAATAATGTCTTAAGGCCGCTCACTACCTTCGATATTCATCGTCAACCATACTATTGAAAGTGCCTCTTGAAGAGAACTTTGTGCCTAATAAAAAAGCACGAGCCACGGCCCGTGAACCGTCTATCGCGCACTATCAGGCACTATCATCTTAGTATGCAGTCGCGCGCGAGGTCTGTTAAGAAAAGCTGGGTACCGTTAGCTCTTCGAGTGACCCAACAAATGACACTATGAAAACGATATCACTAGGATTCTGGGTCAATACGTCAAACACGCTTTCTCTGTGTATTATGGAATTTTACTCTTTTGATTATTTTGTGACATCTAGTTATCTAACTCCAGTCCATCAAGGTACACTTTTGGTTAGTTAGTTCTTTCCAAGCTCCTGAGCACGGTTGGCAGCAGCCTTGACAGCTCCGTCAACAATCTCCTTCAGACCAGCATTCTCAAAGCTCACAAGAGCAGCGTGGGTAGTACCGTTGGGGCTGGTGACGTTCTTTCGCAGCTGGGAAGGCTCCTCGGAAGACTCAACCAGCATCTTGCCGGCGCCGAAGCAAGTCTGCTTGGCAAGACGTGTGGCCTGCTCCTCAGAGAGACCCAGACCAACACCGCTGGAGATGAGGTGCTCGACAAAAGCGAAGAAGTAAGCGGGACCCGAGCCTGATTGATGGATTAGCAGGCGTGTAGAATGTGGTTGTTGAGAACTTACCAGAGATACCGGTGACAACATCGAGAAGTTCCTCTTTGTCAACCCACTCAGTAGCCTTGCTGACACTGCCCAAAAGAGCAGAAGTCAACTCCTTCTCAGCGTCGGTCACGTCCTGAGCGGCGTAGAGACCAGAAGCTCCCTCACCAACCAGAGCGGGTGTGTTGGGCATGACGCGCACGATAGGAGGGGCCTTGCCACTATCGCCCTTGAACCACTGAGCGATACTGGCGAGAGTGATACCAGCAGCAATAGAGATGACGACAGGGAGAGAGCTACGGCTAGACCAGGCAGAGCTGAGCTCCTCACAAACGCCCTTGGCGACCTGGGGCTTGACAGCCAGGATGACAACATCAGCATCAGCAGCAGCCTCCTTGTTGTCTGTTGTAGTGCGCACACCCAAGTCGGCCATCTTGTTGCGGTTCACCTCCCAAGGCTCAGAGACGTAGATGTTCTGCTTGTTGATGTTCTTTGCGAGGAGACCACCGATGATGGCAGCGGCCATGTTGCCGCCACCGAGGAAGGTGATCTTGGCGTCTTGTAGTGAGGGAGTCATGTTGAATGTGATATGAGTGAATGGATTGCTTGTAGTGTTGAGAGATGTGGCCAATGGTGGTTTTAATATTCAGTCGCTGGGAGACGGGAAACGTGGGGTTGTTTTTTGCTGCTACGTAAAAGTTTGCGGAGAAGGCCGACCCCGCATCGGATTAACCCTGCGCTACCCATTTGTGAAGGCTTTTAGCTCTGCGGTTGAGCGATAACGGCCATTAATTGGCAAGACAATTGGGATGACTCTAGGCTCATTATCAAATTATTTGCCTATCAAATCATAATTTCCGAGCGTTGTAACTTCCGAAAATTAATTCCCGAGAGTATCTACACAGCTAATAGTTGTCGTTATTGGCGATAACTCGTGGCCGTCAAAAAGAACTGGGGTCACTGGCAAGATGTCGCAGGTAATAATTTTACCAGGACTCCGAATCCTGCCTATGTAAGACATGTCGATTACAAACATGTTCATCTCCAAGTTAAACTCCTTTCAACCATCTGATTTGCAATCTCTTGACAACCCGCGAGACTGCTGGCTGCCGGGCGGTTCGACCTCGTGTGCCAATCAGAAGCAATTCCCACCTTGGCTCCACTTGATACCGCTTAGAGCCGGCACAGCTGAGACCCACTGATAAGATAGAGCGTAGCGCATCGCGATAAACAACTCTGATAAGCTCACCGTGCCTGAGGAAGGTGAGTCAGGCGGCGCAAGCGATTCCAGCTATTGATTTTTGGTACTGAAGATTTGATTATTGATCTTTATATTATGATATATCTCCATGCTGCGTTATAGTTCAGACAGTTGAGGCTTGAATATGCAAACTCAATCCTCGGCTTTCACGCGAAATTGCGCTCGTGATTTATTGTTAGGTTCTGAGCAAGAGTTCATGAAATCTAGCGGTATCCATGCAAACAACTAGCGAATGCGAGAGGAAAAGAAAAAAGAAATCTAACAAAGCTTTAAACTAACATCATATCGACTTGGTAGGGTCAATGAGGCCCTTCACTGTCAGTTGATGATCTGGTATTAAGATAAAATGACAGTCCTAGGGTAAGCTCATATGGGGCATCGATCTGATGACGTCACTGATAACACTATCACGCTCCTTATCGGAGGCGTCAGGCTACGATAACAAAGAATTCACTGCTTTAACTTGATCAAAATATATGTCATTATCTGTTTGAATTGCAGGTAAACTCCTTGTCATTCTGGTGTCCCCTTGAGTCCTGCTCGTAAGGTCCCGCCGTCATTAATTTCCAATCTCTCACAGCTGACTCTTATCAGGAAACTTGCGGAACATATCACCAAGCTTATCGATAGGCGCCGCCATAAGTCCCATGACCGTTTCAAACGGTGGCTTCTCTCCAGCGCTTGGATGACTTCGCGTCGGCACAAACTGTTTTGTACGCGCGAATTGAGTTGCCAAAGACTCGGTCTCTTGAGCATGTGTTGTGAGAGCTTGCTCAAGCGCCGGCAAGTCGCGATTTTCTTCCTCCTCAATATGCTTCTCGAGCATGCTCCAGATTTCCTTGAGCTTGGGAACGTATTCTGGGTCTGAAGAGCTCAATCCCTGAAAGACCTTTAACAGTTCCTTGGCCTTATGAAGATGTTACTGATTGTTATTTTCTTGATCGGGTTATTATTGTTTACCTCGTGATGTTCTCGGCGGTCACTGTCTGCCAGGTCCTTGCCCTTATCACCCATGTACTTTTCCATTGCAGGATAGACAATGAGCTCCTCGCCAATTGAATGTCGCGCAAGCTCCCAGACGAATTGATTACCGAAGCGCTGCTGGTGATCATGATCGGTCGAGTTGATTACCTCATTGTAGTAGTCCTTCAGCTCGCGATGGTCTTTAACAATGGCATCTGAAATGGCGGACATGGCTGCGACTTGAATTCGAATGGGCTTTTGTGCAATGCGGAAATGCTGAGGCCTCAGGGCAGCTCGAAGTTGAGGAGTCAAAATTGCACGGATGGACGACATGTTATCAGAATAATTGAAGTTTATTATGCCTTACCAAGAGATGGATTACGAGCGATACCTGTACATATAAGAGCTTGAGTGGAAAACGACATGACGTGAAAGTGATAGGCGTGGCTTCTATTTGATCCGTACAATTATGCTTCTTGACGATTATAACACAGCATATGACGAGCTATCCAAAATGCATGGTCGTGATGCGACCTGGGACAGGTGTCAATTGACCATTGAGAGAGCAGAATAACATAATTGCTTGCTCATGATTCGCCCTGAATCAATCAAGGGAAACCCTCCGTTTCTCCGGGACTTAAGCTCCGGTTCTCATGGGTACAGTGCGTGGTGGAATTGAAAGAGGCTGTCTGATAGGTTCATGGTTATTGCTGGGCATTGTCGATTGGGATCGACGTTTGATGGGCAATTTCCCGAACGCGACATACAAACTGTATCGAGGTTTGTCGGGTATGCGGATTTAACAGAAGCTTAAAAATCTGGGAATTGAAATGTGATTTATCAACGGTCTTGTGATCCAACGTTTGATTACGCGGCATTCCATTGTCAATTAGACTCGACATTATCTCCCCAATATGGCATTCGTTAGACTATTCGATACAACGTTGGAACATAAGAAGCAAATTAATTGCAACAAAGTAACTTTCTCGGAATGTACCGTCTCAAAGTACCTGGTAACCGGAAACCCAATTGATCCGACGTGAGATTGCCGACATAAAAATTGGCCAAACATTACGCCATGATCAAGTCACCAGTACGACAACGACTCTGAACCTATCGAATCGTCATATACCGCTAACAAAATCCACTCCCCGCCGGTGATACAACCTCATTGAGCTACCCGCCTCTTATTTCCACAAAGTCATAATGTCATTGACTTCTGAGGTTTGGAATCACAGCGACCTTTGCACGTAATTCAACGGGCGCGGAGCTTTTCTTACTAGGCCTTGACGGCATGATTACGAACTCCACAAGCAAAATCCAAATTGCCTTGTCTCGATGCCGGAGCTTCCATGACGGAACGATCTAGTACGCATCATAGTGGATCTTGGTCACCCGGTGTAAGTCGGCAGTAGTATGCAGACACTTAGATCTCGAAAGTAAATAAAATCCCCGGGCCGCTCGTGCATTAGATGCCTGTTCTGCATTCGACATCAAAGATCTATGCACGATCCTATCATGTCGGCAAACTCCTTCTTGCGAAGCGTGGCGCTGCTCGCTCTGGCGGGTAACGTCAATGCTGTTCCTGTCGTATCTGAGGCTCAGACAACTGTTTCTTCTTCAGCCTCTGTGCCATCGGCGATCCCTTACACAGATGTCACTTCGCATGGCACTTTCAAGGGAACACCTACCACTACTGGTGCTCTATCAACCTCAGTTTTGGCCTCAGCCGTTCCTGCTGGACCTCCTCCCCCAGGTTCCTACGACTACCCCGCGGATGGAAAACTCCACGCTCCTCAGCCTGCTCCTTACACGCCTGATGGTGGTGTTGGAACCAATGGTTCTGCTCCTGTCTACCGCGTCCAGAGCGACTTTGACTACCAGTCTCTCGCCCTCGCTCTTTACCAGGAGTGGATTGAGCTCGACCTCTTCAGATGGGGTCTAGCCACTTTCTCCAAGGAGGAGTTCGACTCTTACGGCATCAACGCAGAGGACCGCTTCCTCATTGAGTACATGGCTGAGCAGGAGATTGGCCATGCTACTGTCATCAGCCACATGCTTGGCCCCGAGGCTCCCAAGCAGTGCACTTACAACTACCCTGTCTCCAACGTTGCCGAGTTCATCGACTTCAACCAGAAGCTTACTCGATGGGGCGAGTCTGGTGTCTACGGTTTCTTGCCTCATCTCAACTCTGGCCCTGCTGCACAGCTGCTGCTACAGAGCATTACCATCGAGGCCCGACAACAGATGATCTTCCGCCAGTTTGGCGGTACATTTGCTATGCCTGAGTGGCACACTCCTGGTATTCCTCAGAGTTGGGCTTGGACTTTGCTTGCTCCTTACATCTCCAGCTGTCCCTCAAACCAGACCCGTCTAGTCTGGCAGAACTTCCCCTCGTTGAACATTCTCAACCAGCCCAACCCTGCTCGGATCAACGGATCCCAAGTCTGGAACGAGACTACTGGCGGATATGCCAACACCCTCTCCACTAAGGGTATTCCTAAGAAGGAGCTCTGTGTCAATGCGACTGATAAGACTTTGGACTGCAATGCTGCCATTACCCAAAACCGCAGCATTCCCCTGTCTTACCCTGGCCGCCAGGTCTTCCTTAACTGGGATGCTCCCGGTCAGGCGGTCGGACCTAACAACAGCTATATTACCTCCACTAACGTCAAGGCACCCAAGTTCGCCGCCTGGGTTTCCCAGCTCAACGTCACATACTCGCCTCTTCAGAACGTCAGCCTTGATGACAGAACTGCCTACACCATCCAGCCCAACGTTTCCACTTGGGCCGGTGACCCTGCCATCAACGGTACCATGTTCCTCGCCCTCACCGACACTGATCTTTACGTCACGCCTTACAACCTTACTATGATTAACCCCCATGTTGCTGCTCTGGCTGTTTACCAGGCTGGCTAAGCGCATTGTCTCTTCTAATAAAAGGGTTATTCCCAAATCTGCAAGTGCTTGTTTAATGGCTCTTCATGCCTGCACGACCAGCCAGGATAGGAAGGCTTTGGTTCAAGGAAGGCGTATTTCATGTTGTATAATTAGTAATGACTGATTATGGCTCAGTACCGCTTATTATATAATTCGATCGTATATATAGTCTTTAACGACTTGATGATATTTGTATACATTATCTTACAAGCTTGTCTTATCGGTAGTGATTTTATGTATTGAAATCTGGCTGTAATGATTTGGGGTTGAGGAACTCCAAGAATCGTGTTCTCTACAATAGTTCAAGGTTTCTTTTGTTAAACGAAACTAGTGGCTCTATTCAACCCTTAGTTTCCTACGTAACCATTACACTCAATCTCAACCCTGGCATTAAATGGCAGTTGATAAACAACAACACAAGTGCGGGACTGAGTAAAAGCTTGTTAGATCGGTCACCGAAGATGTTCTCGGTGAAAGGGGCTTACTGGCTTAGGCATGATCTCACTGAAGAACTCGTCGTATGCTTCGTTGATAAGACCAAAGTCATCCATCTTGGTGATGTAGATATTCATCTTGATCACGTTGGCTAGACTGCTCCCAGCTGCCTCAAGAACATTCTTGAGATTGGTTATGGCTTGGCGCTTTAATAAAGAGGATTCTCGGTTTAGCAACAGTCCGTGACATTTCATCCGTTGATCAAGAGCCTCACAGTTTCACTTTTGGGCCCGCCCTCGATAATTTTCATAGTCTTCGGATCAAGGCCGATGTTACCCGAACAGTAAACTAGGCCATTGTACTTGATTGCTTGCGAGAATTGTGGTAGAGGCGCGGGGGCCGATGCGGTCGAGACGACTTCCTTGGATGACATTGCTAGAGAACGAGAAAGAAATATATGAGGTGTGGCTAGAGGGAAGAATCTATTGCGCGCAACTGGGCTACGTATAAAGATGAATATAACAGCGGACGAGAGATATAAATGCAACAAGCAAGTCTCCACTATGCTTAGACTTGAATATTGGGACGCGCCTTTTTTTCGGACAGGTTCGCCTGTTTCTGATGCAAACTAGCATCTGCATCTAGTTGATTCTTTTCTTATCCACGACTAAAATATCCGTGAAAAAAGATGCATAGTGGTAGAACTCACATGTTATGAATCAGGCCAACAACAAACAAATAAAATAGCACAAAGAGAGTGAGTCAACGCGGGCGATCAGTAATGCTATAGTAACAGTGCTAACCGTATCTACTTACTGCGCACCACAGGCAAGCTCCAAACAGCACGTGCATGTAGACATTAGCTGTGGTCTTTGCTTGTCCAAGAGCTCGCGTGATTATGGGATACTCGTAGCCGCTAGCGTCGCTTCTTGCATACGGATTTACACATAGCCATCTTTGAAAATTGACTTCCAAACTATCAAGATATGGACCTCTACTCGAGGATCGGTTCGCTTATCAAGTACGTTACCAGTCCTCTTATCAGTGACCCTGCGGGCGGCTATATTGACCTGAACAGTCAGCAGTTGTCCAGCGCCTCCTCTTCTGCGGACCCCAAATAGTTAAGCCTGCCCAGTTGATGTTACCAAGTGACCTGACCCCGCAAAGTTTATCGGCAACGCTAGACACACGAAAGGTTCCGGGTACGTAGAAATGATAGGCCTTGCTGTTATTCCATTGCCACATCTTGATAGGGATTCGGAATCGGGATGCAAATTCGGAAAGATAGCGATTTGCATTTAATATCAAGCCGCCCTCTAGTCTGGAAGACCCCAATTCCAATCGTTGATCAATCATACATGGTGATCATCATTTGAAAAACCATCTTGTCGTAATGACCAGTCAAGTCGAGACTCAAGCAGAGAAGACCCATGGCGATCCAAAAGCCATGGTGGAAGCTTGCAAAGAGCCCATCGAAGCGATGGACACCAGACAAACAGATGTTGAGGCCGGCGAAATCTTCAATGAGAAAGTCCCAGCCACAGTAGGAACTGTTGACATGTTCGAGCCTTTTCCTCCACACGAACTACTCCCCGATGAGCCTTATCAGCTCAGTCCCAGGGCTGTTATCACTGGCTGGCTCCTCGGCGCTCTAGTCCACGCGAGCAACACCTACCTTGGTAAGAGCAACACCTCGGCGCGTGGGTGTGATGAAAGGGCGCGGTAACTTACCTGTTCTTCTCACAGGGCTCAAAGCCGGTGTCGCCAACGATGCCAACATGTTTTCATGTTTGCTTGGATATGTCATCCTGCTTGCCTTTCAGCGTATGGCCCTTCCCTTACTGGGCGGCTCCTTTGGTCCTCGAGAACACAACATTATACAGACGGTGGCGACATCGACTGGGGGCATGAGCGTCATCTTCTTCTCAGCAGTCCCCGCCATGTACCAGCTTGGCCTGTTAACAGATCCGAAGGGCGACTTCGGCAAGCTAGCGGCCGTGGCAGGTTCAGCCGCGTTTTTCGGTTCTACTCTATCGGTACCGCTGCGTAGGATCTTCGTGTTGGACCTTGGTCGGGAACTTGACCTCATTTTCCCGTCCGCAGCTGCGGTTGCAACTACAATCAGACAGCTGCATATCGGTGGCAAGGATTCCTCGCTGAAGAAATCAACAACAGGTCTTATATACTCCTTCTCAATCGCGACTGCGTGGACAGTTGGGAGTTCATACGCAAAGGGCATCCTGTGGGATTGGAATATCACCTGGTATATCTATGCATGGGGTGGCTATGCCAACCGAGCCATCTACGCTGTCAACTGGGGTTTCTTCACCATCGAGTGGACTCCAGCGTTTATTGGCCTGGGTATGCTGCTTCCTCTGAACGTTGGCCTTTCGTGGCTCCTGGGCTACTGCGTCTCATATGGCATAATTGGGCCCATCATCGTAGCCAAGGGTCTCGCGGTCGGTATGCCCTATAACCCGGAATATCCTGACCTGGTCACCTACCTAAGCTTGCAGAGTGAGGACCTTGTCTCGTCACCCTCTCCCCGCTACTGGCTCATGTGGCCGGCTGTCCTTGTCAGCATATGCGCCACCTTCACCGACCTTTTGGTCCACTGGAAAATGTTCCGGCACGGGTTGCGCGTAGGTGCGAGTCGACTGGCCAGCTTTCTACATGATACTCTTACAAGTCGAGGCTGGTCATTTGGAAGTGACTGGCTAGCAGCGAGGGCTGCGCAATATCCCCGAACGTCTCGAGTGGTAGACAACACCCCCGAGAATGAGCAACTTAAGTTTAAGGAGTGGGGAAGCATCCTGCTCTTCGGGCTAGTTTTCTCATCGCTCGTCATGACTCTTCTTTTTGTAAGTTGCCTCTTGCCGATTTTCTTCATTTCCCCTACCGGTAGTTGCGTCGCGACTGACAATTACGTAGGAGATGAATTACGGCATTGTCTTGCTTTCTCTTGTGCTTGGAGGCATATTCTCTATCATTGTCGTCGTCACCTCGGGCCAATCCGGTGTAAACCCTGGCGCAATCGTCTCTGCCAGCTCCCAGATGGTCGTTGGCGGGGCCCTGAGGAGCTCCAACGCCGCGCTCGACACAAGTACTATGAGCACTCTGGTAGCCGGTGCCGTATCAGGATCTATTTCCCAGCAGGCAGGAGAGTTAACCACAGACTTCAAGATTGGCTTCTTCCTTGGAACTTCACCTCGTGCCCAGTGGTTCGGTCAGCTGCTGGGTATACTGCCGGCCGCTCCTTGGCCCAGGGCTCTTTATTGTCTTTTCTCGAGCATACCCGTGCATAATCAACCTCGAGCTGGCGGCCACTTGTTCCTTTGCTACTCCTGCCGTGCAGACATATAGGGTCATCGCGGTTGCAATACTCAGCCCGTCGTTCCCCGTCGCTCGCTCATCCTGGGTTTTTGGAATCTGCGCGTCTATCTTTACGGTTGCTGTGCACCTCGTGCGGCACTGGGCTCTTGTCACTGGGCGAAAGACACTTCGTAACTGGATCCCTAATATGCTTATGGTGGCCTTTGGCGTTCTGATCCCTTCCTTTCAATATGGCCTCGCTTTCGTCGTTGGCAGCGTTGTCGTGGCTGTATGGGAGCGTGTAGGGCCCGGGTCATGTATGATTATGATGGTTCCGGTTGCCGCAGGCATGATTGCTGGGGAGAGCATAGGCGGTATTATCAACGCCGTCCTGGCTCTTGCTGGTGTCGATGGCTCCAAGTATGGTTCCTCCGTTGGATGCATTGGCGGCACTTGTTGAAGCGATTACTTAGAGCACAAAACTATTGTATGAACCATCGTCTAGCAATTACGGGTCATTTGGAATGTGTAGCATGGAGGATGAGATGTTGATGTTGCGTCATGGAAATTATCTGAGACCGTATAGCCGTTCTTAGTCTACATTGATCAGTTCAATCTATGAGTCAAGGGTTAGGTGATATATACATACGTGCTGTTTCCCCAATGTGAAGATGGTCAAATCAATAGTAGTATGCCCCAAACTAACCTTACTAGCGTTGGGTGAGCCGTTGAAAACGACTAATTCAATCGAGATAGTATCGTTATCCATCTTCCATGCTTGCTCACAGTGGTAGAAAGTGTTTTGTTTTGAGACAAACCAGAAGACTCAAAGACGCTGTTCTCATTCTTGTTGCGTAGGGAGGTCTCTTAAATGCTCTGCATATAAGGCTGCGAGGTTGGGATTTGTGGCTTTGATCTATCTCCGCGGGCTATAGACAAACGTAACTCCTGTTTACATATTGATCCAGCTACGTACATGGCATACAACTTGAACATGCCTGTGGCGACTATTTTGCATCCGAAGGCCAAAGTGCCTTCCAGCCTGGTGATTTGACCAACTTTCCGCCCTGCCACACATACATGACCTTGTCTGGGTTTGCGAACAAATCAATATTATCCAGCGGGTTCTCATCGAATGCAATCATATCTGCATCCCATCCAGGCTTCAGCAGACCCTTTTTGGGCATTTGGGGGCCCAACGTCTCAGCCGAATTGATAGTACCCGCCTCGATGGCCTGTAGTGGCGTTAGTCCGGCCTTGACAGCGTATACAAGCTCGGCACCGTTGTTTCCGTGGGATGTGCCGTTGCTGGGGTCGGAGCTTGCGATATCAGTGCCTAGGGCTATCTTGACACCTTTCTGAATCGCTGTGGAGTAGGCCTTGAGATGTGCGTGGGCTACTGTGACCATCTTTTGGGCGGTTTCGGGATTAAGCTTATCGAGATTTTGGAGTCCGTATTCGACGACCTGACGAGTAGAGACAAGCATAACTCCACGTTCAGCCATCAATTCAGCAGCTTCTTCATCGATGTAGCTACCATGCTCAATCGTCTTTGCACCAGCTCGGATAGCAGCCATAATTCCTAACTTGCCATGTGCATGGATGGCAACTGCTCGACCTTGAAGAGTTGCCTCTTCGACTAAGACACGTAGCTCCTCATCTGAGAACTGCCTATAGTAAGGATCATCCGTGGTACTTAAAATCCCGCCGGTTGCAACGACCTTGATACATCGTGCGCCACGACGAACTTGCTGCCGAACAGCTCTGCGGCATTCATCAACACCATCGGCTATGGCAAGGGAGGTAACTCCAGGCCAGAAATTATGACTGCCAGTTCCTTCGCGAGAATTAACAAAGTCGCCCGGCAGCGAAGTAGCGTCACAGCTACCCCCCGTGATGCCGATCGCGGCACCAGCACCAAACACATTGGGTCCTAGAATAAGTCCTGCTTGGGCGACCCTAGCAACCTCGGTGGCATAAGATCCACAATCTCTCACTGAGGTAAAGCCTGCCATGAGGGTGTCGTGGAAACCTCGAACGTTAGCCGCTCCGCACACAGCAGGGTGAGTCTGGATGAGATCTGGAAAGTCGACATGTAGGATGCCTGCGAAGTGGCTATGGCAATCCCAAAGACCAGGCAGCAGGTAGCGCACGCGAGTTCGGGGAACGGTGCTCAAGGACGATGGGAGTCTTGATTGATGGCAGACGAATGTGATGACGCCACTCTTACGGGCGACTCCCAAAGCCATGTCGTGGAGAGGATCTCCACGGCCGGCAATGAGGACATCGGCCAAGATACAAGACGTAGTCTCTTCTTGGGAGCCATTTTGAGCAGGTGCTGCAACCTCCACGAAGGGGGAGGCGGCAGGTGTCGAGAACCCTGAGGCGGACACGGGCCTGAACGGAGTTCTCTCCACGTTAGATGCGAGAGAGTTGGTTTTGGGGTAGTGCTGGTTGTCATAGTATGGTGAAGGTGAAGTAGGTGCATTGTGCTCGTGGACATATAAGTCAGGGTTGGACCATACATGGCTGCAGCCGCATCCGGGACCTCGGTACGAGGGGACAGGACTGCGGTGAGGCAGAGATTGAGGGAAGTGGTTATAAGTCATTATGAGGTTCAATGTCTTGTTAACTTGTCAAGTGGCACTTTTCTATGTCAATAGTAGCATCAGATCTTATATACACCATCTTACACAACGAGCTGAACTAAATCATCAGAAACTTGCGCTTGTTGGAACCCCATTAGGTATAGTGTCTTTGGTCAGACCAACTGAGGGGCTAGATACTGACAGAGGCTAATGCTTACTGGAATGGGGCATGTGATCCACCTTATCGAGGAGCGTTTGCCCTGAAAGAACTGGAATCTGATTTTAGCCTCCGTGGTCATGCCGGTCTTGCTTACCCTATACTCATTAAAATCGCTACGTAATCGGAGTAAATTCACTGGGAGTTGACATTATGGAGAAAGCGCATTGTTATCTACATTTCAGAGCTGATCAAATTATAGAGACCGACCATCCGCACCTTTAACTCCGCGCCAGTGCCTGAGTCCGAAGCATGGGAGAAGCGGTTTAAAAAGAAAGCAAGTTGACTAAGTGAGGATATGAAAAAGTTGGATTGTGACTGTGCAAGTTTCTCATGTTTATTTGGACAGGTATATTACACACCCTCAGCAAGACCCCAACCACACAAGTTTTCTTTAATCCCTCATTTTCAGTCTATAAACTCATCAATTCCTGGCGAGTATCCCCCTACTCAAGCAGCGGAAGCGCTTTCCGCATCCGCTTAAAAGCCAGTGCTGTCGCATCCGGAAGTTCTGTGAAGACGAAGCGGAAGTGGCCTGGACAACGCGAGCCTGCAAACTATCCGGGCGCAAGACATTAGCACTGTCAAGTCAGATATACCGACGCGAACAATTTATCATTCGACTCACCCGCGTTCAGAAAAACGCCGTTGTCAATCAGCCAGTTGCAGAGTCGCAAATCCGGGCTATGGCTGCTGGGTTCATGCCCAGACTTTGGGGCTTCATGACCTTGGAAGTGCCCCAGCCTTTACTGAGCTCTATGAAGACGAACAAGCCAGTCTTAACTTTCTAGTGTGATATTACATTACTTTCCAAGGCGGCGATAGCACGGGTATATGCAGGTCAATGATGCCCGATGGTAGAGATACAGTATCATAGTAGGGGATGTGCTAGGCTTTCGGCATTACGACCCACGCAGATCCTTGATTGAAGCTATCCATCGCCCTAAGCGAGGGTCCGAAATCTGGCATCGTTGTGTGATTAACTGATGGCAGAGATTTGTGTCAAGTCAACTGTCACCAAAGAACAAGATGTTGATAAGAGAGTTGGTATGAATACAGCCATGAATGATAACTTGATAAGTGAGAGGCTAACCAAATGGGGCGCGATTAAGCGTTGCTCCCCTACCCTACCCCACCCCGTCCACTTGGGATTTGTCTCATCCCATCCCATCTCTCCTCATCCCAAAGCTGGCCAAATCTTGTTTTCGATTACGTAGTCATAGTATACCATGTACGGTCCAGCCCCTTCTCGTCCTTCCAAGACAGGGACCAGACGCTCCAAGGCCGGATGCGTCTCGTGCAGGCAGAAAAAGCGAAAGGTCCATTCCCCTCGAGGCACTGGCGCTATGCTATTACTACTACGGGCGGCAATGTTAACAACATCTTCAGTGCGACGAATCCAAACCAAGCTGTGCGAGGTGCCGCTCATCCGGCAATCAGTGCAGCTACAACATCGCCGTAGAGTTCCGTGATGCTACTCGCTGGGCGGCACAGAAGGTCAAGCGGAGGGTCGATCGCGGATCCAAGGAACGTGGTCTTTCTACTCCCTCCAAGTGCCACAGCCAGGAACTCGACTCTCATTCACCTTGTCCTTCTCCCTCTCCCTCTCCGTATACTGGCTTCCAACTATCACCTCCATCAGAATGCGATGCACCGACCATAGAAGTCATGCTACCACCCGACGAGGTCATAGGGAGAAACGAATTGGAACAAGCCCAAGGCCGCAATGGTTCATATACGAGTGCGGTATTGAACCATGCCCACCAGAGTCTGTCAGAGCGTCATCAGCCAGCAACGGTAAGTTCGGGCGACGAGCCGTTAATATGTATCACATCGCCTTTTACAGATCTTGAATATCTGGAAGTGCGCACACCTGATGCAATAAATCCCTCTTGGAGCGGCGACACGGCGTCTGTTGCTCTTCCCGAAGATGTGGGACAGGCAGAGTTCGAACCTTCTTCATTCAACATCGCATGGCAGTACTTGATGAATGCTCCGCCTCCTCCCGAGTCCGGCCTGGCATTTTCCGACTTCTCGACTTCCAACTTTGACCCTGCTACCGTGTCACAGCAGGACAACCAGTCCATTCTCACCCCTCCTACTCTGAAAGTCGACTTTGTACCCCCACAATCAGCACCATCAACAACTGGCAATGCCTGCGACATTATCGACTCACCAGCCAACAGAGCGCTTGCTTCGCGATACGAGCAGACTATCTGGCTTGCCCCATTACCAAGTCGCGTGCCGGATATGCCAGCCAGAGACCGCCTGTACTTGGCGCACTTCATGTCGAGTATCATCGACGTGATGCCCGGACCCGTCCGGTACCTGCGTCAGATGGCCATGGAGTCGGAGCCAATCCGCTCGTGCGCCAATGCCCTGGCTGCGGCAAGCCTCGCCAATCGAGGGGGCCGATACTCCAACGATGGTCGCGGCCGCTGGGTCGCGGTGCAGTCCCACTGCAGTAGAGCGTCGAGCTTTGCATCGCGGAGCAGGGATATGATCCAGAGCGGTTCGGGCATCTTGTTGGGTTGCCGCATCGTCATGCTGACTTTGATGCTCTGCTTTCAGCTTGAGTCCGGGTGTATAGGAGATATGTATCGTGCCCTAGCAGCACTGGACTCTGCCATCCTCAACAACAGGGACGAGGTTCTCTCGCTGCCGTATAGCGACGGGCTCGTTAATTGCTGGCTGGGTCTTCGAAATCTGTGTGAAGGAACGCTCCGACCGCATGCCCTTTACGGGACAGAGTCAATTACTGAGCTCATGGTCTCGAAGCTGGAGGTTCTAGCTCGTAAGACGTCGGAGAGTTTCAGCATATTAGCAACCAAAGCCCAGCGGATTGGTCGTCGAATAATGCTCTATAGGCGCATGGATCCTAGTGGTGAAGGCGTAAGAACAACCGACGCATTGGATGAATTTGATGAATGGTGGTCAGTCATCAAGTGTGAGCAGTCTGACGGATCATATGAAACCCATGATTCAGGGAGTTACCTACACGAGGATGAATTGTTTTACGAACTGGGGAAGCTTAGGGACGCATTGGATGTCTCCAAGGTACCTGCAGGCCTTCCTCTCAACTTCGACCCTGCGGTGACAGTTTCGCCCACAGCTACTCTGGAGCCCCTTCAGATGGCTGACCATGAACAAGCCATGGAGTTGGCGGCGTACGCTGCTGCCCAGATCGCCTGCGATGAGGACCATCTTCGGGCCCTTGTCTCACCCAGAGGCAAGCCAAGTGCGTCCAGACACCCCTGGCTCCATCTGCTGATGCGTGTCGCCGCCGGCTTGGACCTAGCTAGGTGTTCACGACGGAACATGTACCGCCATGGTATCTGTCATTACTTACAGTGCGCCGTGTTCCAGCTACAGGACCTGTCAGCTGCATATTTCCTCGATGGCCTGTTTCAGCGAATGATTGACGCCGGCAGCCTTTACGAAGGTTGTTTGACTCCTGTAAATCTGTCGTCACTATGCAACAAAATGTTTTGCCGGCAGCTTGCTCAAGGACGGACCATCTTTCTGATATGTCCCACTCACAATGTCTGGACTACAAGAGATGTTCTCTATGCGAAAAGAGACGAAGAACCGTTTCTTATATATGGGCGTGAGTCTGATGGACGTTTCTTCGATGATGTAGCAACACTTCAAGATTATACTACGGCCGTTTAAGGACCATAAAATAAAGCTAAATATTTTGGGCTTCCTTCCAATGCAATAAATAGATAGTCCTGTGAATATGTCTGACATGATAAATTCCGGTATTAATATGTCCATCTTCCAAGTCCAGGATGTCGAGGTGCAGACATAATTAAGAGTTGTATCTGGAGCATTACTAGGCCAATAAACTTGACGAAACGATTAGATTTGCAAAATTTTATCAAGTCTGTTAAATGTGCTTAAAGTTCACCGTCTCCTGTAGTACCAGCCTCTTCAAGTAGCAAAGAATCCGTTGTATCCATCCCAAGCCATGCCCTGACCACTGCTCCAGTGGCCTCATTCTGGTCAAAGGGGCAGGTATGTCCTGCTTCATCTACGGTGAAAAGACTGAGACGCTCGTCGCCTTTCCTGGTTCCACCTATCTTGACCTTCCCACTGTTGGAACCGGATGATAGTTCTCCGTTCTTGAAGTACCACTCGTCGTAGCCCTGGGCTCGGAACCAAGCCTGTCGCTTCCAAGGCTGCTCATCGAGAAGCCTCATTTGGCCGGGGGTGTTGCTGTGGGTAGTCGATGTGTGTCAGTCACAACTTGTGCAATAGCCGTGTGTCACTGCAGTTGGAGGATCAGCTTACACGATGATATCATTGTTGCCGTTTATGAACAGCACATGGATATTAGTGTTATCCAATAGCCATGTCAGCTGTCTAGTTGTGGGGAGGTAAATGGTTCTCTCTTCATCCCAACGCCTGTTCAGTTCGAAATCAATCAGTTCGAATGTAATGTTGCTGAACCCAAGCCGTGCTTGGACCCAAGGTTGGTTGAGAAACTCGAGTGTTGGTCCCTCATCCAAGTCGGAACAAAGTGGGGGCTTCACGCAGGGCTTTCGGCCTATCGTGAGGTCAGCCAGTACCTTTTGGTCTTATTCTTCTATCTTTCTTGTTGATGCGTCCAGACGTCGAACAAAACTTACTGTCGTATGGGTTCCATCCCCCAGGCTTGACATTCTCGAGGAAGTGTTTACCAACTGTCTCTTCACAATGCATTGCTGCCGTGTGACAAACTTCTATGTCGAGGCTTTGGCGGCAAAGCTCTCCCAGGCGCTCACATTCGGGTACATGATAAGCCATATCCTCACACTCTTGGGTACTCATGAGGGTGCCACTCCCGTCGCCACGCCAATCCTGGCAAAAGAAGTCGTAGTACCCTGCGGATTGACGAGAGGCATCAATGTAACCATCCACTATAATGGCCGACGAGATGCTAAGGTTCAACGAGGAATGTGTGTTCTGGTTGAGGAGGTGGTTGAGGTAATAGGTGACGTAGTGACCACCGAAGGATTCGCCAGCGAAATGCCAGTTTTTGGAAGCTAGTTCAGGGAAAACACGAGCCGTGAGGACGTGCAAAAATTGCTCGAGCTCTTGGGCGGCAACGTCAATGTTTTTGGCCATGTCATGGCGATCGTTGACCTGTGAAAACCCGATACCCATGGGTTGGCTACCAGGAAACCGTTAGCACTACTGATTCCACATTACAAAGGTCCTCTCAAAGTATGTACTCAATAAATAAGACGCTGGCATGGTCGGTCCACGA
The DNA here is from genome assembly GCA_014822085.1 of Fusarium stilboides. Taxonomy (NCBI): domain Eukaryota; kingdom Fungi; phylum Ascomycota; class Sordariomycetes; order Hypocreales; family Nectriaceae; genus Fusarium; species Fusarium stilboides. The sequence goes on along the minus strand of JAASAY010000327.1, from coordinate 14,992 downwards.
ATACCTGTTTCGCGAGGTCGAGTTGCCGTCCTTGTTGACGGAGCATGGTCCGATATCTTTGAGCATGCCAAGTTCGCCAGTTGCCCCAGGGCCACTGCATATAAATAATCAGCATAATTTGAGCATGAAAAGAGAGACAGAAACGTTCTCACCCACTAAGCCATAGAATAACCGGGTCGTTTTCAGGCTGGTGGCGACTTTCAAAGTACCCTGCAGTGAGCATTTCGTGATTAGCTACTGCCACGGCGCTGGTTTGAGTGGGAGGCATACAAAAAAACATAGATTTTCCATCCGTCACATTTACCGATCCTGTCCATTGCCTGGAGCCTGCATCGCAGAGATCGTCAAATTGCTCGGTGACGCTGAATACTTGTGCCCTATCGGGGGGAGTTCCCAAATTCTGCTGCGGACCAACGACCCTCGCGTTGACCAATGATACCGTGAGAAGAGCGAAAGCCTGGTGTAGCAACATGGCACATGAGCTATATGTATAGCTGAGGGATATGTAAAAGTAAGAAAGAGTGGTTGGCTTGGTGTTTTCAAGTTTTCTCAAATATAAGTCACTTTTTTTGGTGGTGTAAATTTATCGTACTGCACTCATACGAGCTGCCTCTTTATCGTCCCGAGTTTGGCAATGATAACATTTAGTAGCGACTTTTTTGCGCTATTCCTAAAGAGGTCCACGCAAGCGCCTTATCTAATAGCCGGTAATGGCCTCGCATTTATCAAAAGGTTGTGATTTCTAGTAAACTCAAACAAAAGAACAGCAAACCAATTCGCTACCATCTTGACCGCCCGCAATGGTCGCATCGTATATCGCATGCGGCACGTTATTGACAGCTCTGGTCAGCCTTGTACAGACGCAGCCCCTGTTACTTCCCGCCCAGACAGAGTTCAAAGGCGATGGCATTACTCGATTGCCTGCCTTCTCAGTTCGAGTGAGCAAAAACACGGCCGCAGCCTGTAACACTTCAAGCAACGCCATATCAGGCTATATTGATACTAGTTATGATGACTCTCACGTCTTCTTCTGGCTTGCCGAGAGCAGGAACGATGTATTCCGGGACCCGGTTATTCTCTGGATGAGCGGGTATGTTATTGTTCCCACTCTCTCAATGCATTGCATGCAGCAGCTGGCTGAACCTGTTTCATAGTGGTCCTGGTGCTTCATCAGCCGGATTCGGTAATCTAATGGAGTTGGGCCCATGTCGTGTCACTCCAGATGGGAGTAGCACCTACGATAATCCCTACAGTTGGAACGCTAACGCGACAGTGCTGTTTGTCGAGTGAGTATAGTATATTATTATCCCATCGAAATTCAGACAGGAATAAGTTGCAAGAAGCTATGCTAAGCTCCCTGTAGTCAACCCATCCCCGTTGGCTTCTCTTACGGCAAGACAATGCCCAATGGGCTTGGCGAATCAAGCAAGATGATGGATCGTTTCTTGCAACAATTCTTCGTCGCTTTCCCAAGCTTGGCAGACCGCGATTTCTACATCGCGGGTGAATCCTATGGCGGCTCTTGGGTTCCGGCTCTGGCTGCCACCATCGCCGAGAGACAGGCCCAACACGAAGCAGCAGCTGTCCGCTACCCTGGAATACAGGAATCTTTGAAGGCGGACAGGTCGAAAACAATAAACCTCCGAGGCATCATGATTGGAAACGGCCTAGTTAGGCAGTCTGTCCAATCGCCTGCTCTTCTCGAAGCCGCGTGCAGCAGCCAAGATGCCGTCTTCAACTCGTCGCAGTGCCTAGAGTGGGCGCCCCTGTCGCTATGGTGTGAGCAGAATCTCGTCCTCTGCGAGACGAGAGGATGGCTATCTCACGAATGCAAACATGCACAGAAAGAATGCGATGCGATGAGCAATTTTGTTGTTGGCGACATGGGACGTAATCCTTTCGACTGGAGACGCGATTGTCATGGAGATCCTTTAAGCTGCTACCCGGAACTGTCAGCCGTTGTCAAGTACCTTGAGCAAGATCACATCAAGGAAGCGCTCGGAGTGCCTCTCAACCGACCTTTTAACGGCGTGTCGCAAGAGGTCTATGATCACTGGGAGGCGGTTGGAGATCTCTGGAAGTCAAGTGACCGATACGTCAACTTTCTCCTCAACAACGTGAGTCCCAAAATGACTACCCTGTGCTGTAGGCATGTTCTGACTTTCAGTAGGACTATCGGGTTCTTATATACGTGGGCAATAAGGACTGGTACTGTCATGCCGCTGGCATGCGGCAGCTTGTCAACCAAGGCCTCCTGTGGAAGGGACAGCCGCTCTTTAGGTTTCGCGAGTTGAGCTCTTGGTATTCGGGAGTCAAAGTGGCTGGTCGAGGCAAAGCTTTTCAGGTATTAACATATGCCGAAGTTTACGGCGCCGGACACCTCGTGCCCTATGATAACCCTGAAGTTACCTTGAGCCTTATCAACTCGTGGATCTCGGGGACTTTGCCTTGGTAGGGAATGGTTTGTTCTTGTTCTTTTGATTGGCGCACTTGTGAGGAAGAAGGCATACTGTCATGCTTGTGGTGGAATACCTTGTGGACTAGATAGATTGTATAGAAGTAGCAGCTCGCACAGTTGTGGGACTTCTGATTGTATTTAGAATAACTCGGCCGTTCAGTAACTCGACTGCTTGAATTTTTGAACAGAATGGGCATGGATCGATGCTTGAGACATATCGTTTTCCGAAATAAAGAAGGCCTTTGCATCGCTACCCGCCGCTAACGAGTGCTGGGAATACATGTCATTGCAACCTACTCAGCACACGAGGGTAAAGTGGCGAAAGCAATGCATCAGTTTGATAAGATTAGTAGGTTGGTCGTCACTCTGTAGTCAGATTGCCCTCACCAAAGATACACCTACCTTACAGCAAGCTGGTGTCGGCATCCCTTAGGCAGCGAAAGGACCTGGGATGATCACTAACCATATTCGGCCCGTCGAAGGTTGCGGAGTAAGACAACTATCCGAGGCTGATAACCCGGGACGAAAAGTGCCTAGATTGACCACTTTTGGCATGTCCTTCCGCGCGAGATTGATCGCACTTGGCGCTAACCACGCCCCAGTTCGCGTAAAGTTCCATTGTCCTACTGATCCAGACTCGCCGACCGAATGAACAAGGCTTTACGGATACTTTACAAGTCATCAATTTGATACGCTTTGGATCTATACAGCTACTTCTGCGTATACTCTCACTTTTTGACCATATCTTACCTCTCTAGGCAGACTAACTGACTGGCAATGACTACTCAGTACTTCGACATGGGTATCATGTCATTTCTTATGTGCGAGCCGATTCTCCCCTTATACGAATTCCCGTGGCTGACGATACGCCTTAGGCTCATTTATCTGATCTATACGGTCATCTACATATTTTCATTATTCTTCTGCTTTATTAACCGTAGAGTGTATCATGCACGCCAGAGACTGGTTTGGCCCTTGGGATGTTCCATTTGCGCTGTAAGTTGAATAATTTATATAGTCAACATGGTAAGCTGGAATGGCATCTGCTAATACGACTTGACTCGACTTGTAGCTCACGCATGGCGGCATCATTTCAATTTGCATTTTCGATCTCGTGCTGTCGAGAAAGCAAGGTCTGGGCCATTGCTGGGCCATTTATGCTTCGCTCATTAGCACCAGTGCTGCATCCTTCACCTCGGTGGTAGCCGTGGTCTTTGGATATGCACAAGCGTGGCATGCACTCTACACCCTCTCCGGAGCTTGTACGTGGGGAGTTTTGTGTCTCTTCGAGTCCAGCTCCAATTCGCTGACTTTGATGATTCCCATCCTCTTCCTGATCACTCTCATTACAATCCTAGGTGCTCCTTACAAAGTAATTCCTGACGGCACCCTGGAGCATCCCTTGACGCGCACAGCGTTTCTGCCAAGCATCACCCTCACCTGGCTTGACCCTTTGCTCAAGAAGGCAACACGGTCTCCAATATCAGAGGACGATTTGTGGCCTGTGGATGAGAACTTAGGCAGGCTGTATGATCCAAGAGGAGCTGATGCAGCACTCAACAGATGGCTTTTTCTCCTCCAAAAGAGGCTGGCGAATGTGCTGTTTCTAGAATACACTGGACTACTGATAAGCAGCGGGGTCTTAGCACTGGTCAGCATCCTCAGTACCTTTGTTCAGCCTTTTCTTCTCGGTGCTTTGCTTGGACAGCGTCGCTTCATTTTTGTAGTTGGATTATTTGTCTCTGACATTATTGGCGGCGCAGCAAGAGTACACTCGCATTATCAGCTACGCATGGTTGGTATGCGTTTGCGGACGACACTCACGGCGCAAATTTGCGATAAGAACCTCGAGATCGTGAGCACGGGTGGCTCCGGTGCGGATGCCCTTGTTCTTATGGAGGTCGACCTACAGCAGGTGTTCGCCCTCGTCGAGATTTTCCACAACACCTACATAGCGCCATTGCAGTGCCTTGTTAGCTTCGCTGCGCTTGCCTATATTCTCGGTTGGCAGAGCGTGCTTGTCGGGTGTACTGTCATGGTGAGTCTTGGTCAGCTATCTAAACACTTCTTGTTAAGTTATTAACCAATTTTTTCCAGGTCATATGTGTTCCTTTATTTGTATACCTCATGTCTATTGTTTTCTGGCGGATGTCTCGCGTCATGCTAGCAAAGGACATGAGAGTCCAGCTCATCAACGAGATGCTAGCCCAAATCAGGCAGATCAAGCTCCATGGGTGGCAGCCATATATCCAGTCCAAGATTGATGCCTCGCGAGTCCATGAACTTGGCGAGGTCGGTCAAGTAGCGCTTGTAAACAGTTTCCAGGTGGCTATATCCTCGATAATGCCTACAGGTCTGGTTGCTATAACTCTTGCGACTTACGTTGCCATGGGCAGTCAATTGACCAGCCAGATCATGTTTCCGGCCTTGGCTTTCTTTTTCAATATCAACAGTGGCTTGCAGGCCATCAATCAACTCGTCATGATATATCAAGGAGCAATAATCTCCTGGGACAGGATTAGGAGCCACTTGGCCTTCTCTGACCTGCCCACGAGCCCTGAACAACGAGCTCCGAAATCCGAGGTGCCCAGCATCGTCGTAGAAAATGCAACCTTATCTACGCCTGGGCTAGGCACGGAACCAAGAGTTCTCCTTCGAAATATCAACTTCGAGGCTGTGACGAAAGGCTTGACTGTTATTTCTGGTCCACTTGGCTCCGGCAAATCAACATTTCTTCGTTCACTCATAAGAGATGTGCGACAAGTGGATGGGAATATCCAATTGAGGGGGACTGTTGCATATTCGCCCCAAGTGCCAGTTCTAATTCATGGGACGTTGCAAGACAATATCCTCTTTGGCCTACCACTTGATTCGTCCTTCTACGAACGTGTAATCGATGCAGCTGTACTCAGATTTGACTTGTCCACCCTAGCTCACGGTGATCAAACAATGCTTGGCGGCACTGGTGCAGCCCTGTCTGGGGGTCAAAAGAGTCGTGTTGCTCTTGCCAGAGCCATGTATTCCCGTCGCGACATATTCGTGCTTGACGACCCCATGGCTGCCCTGGATCCAGGGGTTAGAAAGGAAGTTGTTCGCCAGGCCTTTGGACCCGAAGGTCTTCTGAGAGATCGCATCTGCATCGTCACCAGTTCTTGTGAACCCCTCATTGAGGTAGCTGATAGGATGTACACTATTGTAGATCGCCAGCTTGTTCAAGGTTCTCGACTTCGTGAAGCCGCATCACTTGCTGGATCTGAACCCGAAAGTGCGTCATCCGGCGATGAGGTTCCTGCCAAACCTATCTTGTTTACAGCGACTAGTAACCAAACTGGATGTGGAACTTTCAGCGCAAAATCCATCGAGCCAGTGGTGTCATTAATGCACGATTCAGATATCTCAGAGGAGCTACCACTCTTGGCACGTCGGCCTGGGGAGACCCCTAGTGGTGTACCTCTCCGCACATATGTCAGCTACCTCAGACTAGCCAACAAGGGTGGTTGGTACATTGTCATCCTGCTAGCTGTCATTACTAAACTTGCAGATGTCGTCGCCCTCCTCTTTCTGAAGAAAGCGAGCGAAGGGGCTGCAGGTTTCGATATGCTGCTATACTTTACAGGTTTGAGCACAGCGGGCGCTGTTGGTGCGTTCGCCTTTGTTATGGTTGCATATTTTCTTTGCCTCATCCCTTCTTCTCGGCGCCTACATGATCATTTGACTCAAGGTGTATTGGGGGGCAAGTTCGCCTCTTTCGATGAGATCACACCTGGTCAGATCCTTAGCCGTTTCACCAACGACATGAACAAGGTCGACTCTCAGCTCAACGCAGGCCTCATCCGATTTGTTATGGCAGGTGTGATGGCTCTGTCGCCAATCCTGGTCATACTTTTTGCAGCTCCACTGAGCCTCATCTACTTGATTCCCCTCGCACTTTTGTATAACAGCGTCCAGACGTATTATCTCAACGCCTACCGACAGCTTCGCCAACTGGAGAATGGCACCCGTGAGGAAATCATCAATGCTGCGGAAGAAATTAGAACTAGTGTTTCCGTTATTCGGTGCTTTGATCAGGCGCTTCTCTTCCAAAAGCGGGCTAGAAGTGCCATTGATAGCCACGTTGTCGTCTGGGGACCGTTTCTAGCATTATCAATCTGGCTGGAGCTGAGACTCCAGCTTGTCGCAAGGTACGGCTTTGCATGGGCCCAAAAACCACCACCTCACCCCTCCTCTGAATCGATGCTAACAAATGCAACTGACAGTTTTGTGACTCTCCTTTCCGCAACGCTCCTCCTATCTCTCGATACTCCGTCTAGCATGCTAGGTTTAGTCATGAACTTTGTACTTCAGATCACCAACGTCCTCAACAGCCTACTTGAAGTTCGCGCAGGCCTTGAGGCAGATATCACGTCATACGAGCGCATTCAGATGTTTACGGGGATGCCCTCCGAGGAAGATGCCGACATCGGAGTCGAGCCTCCGCTAGACTGGCCTTCGAACGGGACGATTGTATTTGACTCCTACTCTGCCTCGTATAGTCCAGGGGGAAAGCTTTGCCTCAAGTCCATTGATTTGAAGATTTCTGGGGGCGAACATGTCGCCATCGTTGGCCGAACAGGTGCTGGAAAGTCCTCTATCGTCTTGGCCTTGTTGCGAGCAATTGACAAGGCTTGCGTACAAGGAAGTATTCGTGTGGACGGACTAGATTTATCTTCCCTAAAACTAGCCATGATAAGGAGACGTATTGCCCTTATTCCTCAGGAGCCAGGAGTGTTTTCTGGTACACTGAGGGAAAACCTAGATCCTCTTGGCGAAACTGATGATGTTACTCTTCGAGAAGCCCTAAGTGCTTGCCAGGTGGCAAAGGTACTCAATATGACTTCGGACAAAGATCCTCTTGAGCACAGAATATCGGGGTCAAGGTTGGTTTTGACTGGGAAATTCTTTGTCTGTGTAACAAAAACAGCTGGAGCTGACGTATCTCAAGATCCAAGTTTTCGATCGGACAGCTCCAGATACTGGCCTTAGCGCGAGCAGTGGCAACCAAAAGCAAGATTATCATCTTGGACGAGGGTAAGATAATTCTTCATAAGTTGCAGAATATAGAGTGCAGGAGCTGACATGGTGCAAAATTAGCAACGGCGTCCATCGATACAGAAACAGCTACAGCTATGCAACAAGTGCTCAAGTCGAGCTTCAAAGGGTGTACAATGATATCTATTACTCATGATATGGATTCAGCGGTGAGTTTCTAACTCCTTGTATTCTTGGCCTGTTTTGCTAATTCATATGTGTGTATAAAACACTATAGAAAAGATACGATCGTATCATTACCATGAACCATGGGTTTGTAGTAGATCAAGCCGGATACTGTGGTCAAAGCTTGGATTAGTACGATTTACTCGAGGTACTTGGATGGCTAGATATGGGTGAGAGAGGATTACCTATGTTTATATCCCAGGCAGGATATCAAACAATGGGAGCAGGTCCTGAAGGTGTCAAATGATTGGGAAGCTATTCCCTGCGATTATTTCAACGGGTGGAGAACTATTGCATCAGTTTCTCTCGAGTGAGTGTCCTACCTTAACAGAGTACCGTGTCCCTCCGATCTGGCTGTCTCAACGGTAACCAGGGGGTTTGTCTTTTGTTTTCCTTTCCCAGCTAGAGGAGGCACAGGAACAGGGCCGTACTATAAACGATGGGATTTCTATCGAAGGTGCGGAAAGAGGGGGTTTGATACAGTATTTCATGTTAACTTCTGAGCGACAAACAACACCCTTAAATGAAGGCGGCACAGTAGAAGGTTTGACGGATAGCAGGTTTCCAATGCAATAAGGTGTCAAACAGCGGATGGCGCGCTATCGTAAACATGCCACATTTATCATAATAACATGATGAAGATCTTCTATGTGTATGTGGGAAGTGAAGGACAATGTCTGTTTTGGCAAGGATATTTTGTTGGTAAAATTTGCATCTCAGATATCGTCGTAAGTGTACAGCCCCTCTTCGATCCCTTTGATTTGAAGAGCGAGCAACTTGGAATAGTATCGGCAAAGAGCCAAGTTGCCACCATGGAACCAGAAACCAGGGTGTCCGCTCTTCTGCCAGATGGTTCTCATCTCACCCTCGTCATTAAAACCCCAGACATCATTAACCTTGTCAGCGACTGCATCGCCAAACATACCTCGTGTTTGAGTTCGCATGTTCTGGTAACCCGTTGCAAAGACAATCTCATCAGCCTCGAGCTCAGTACCATCCGCAAAGCGCAGGCCGTGAGGAAGGACAGATTCAATCTCCTGGCCGTGCTTCACCTTGATTTTACCCTCGGCGATGAGCTTTGAAGCGCCTACATCGATGTAGTAGCCTCCACCACGCTGGAAGTACTTCATCAACAGTCCAGCGTCGTCGGGGCCACGGTCGACCTTGAAACCTGCTTTGTCGAGACCCTCGAGAATCTCCTTGTCAAAATCGGCCTGCTTCCGGCAGACCTGAACTTCGAGGGCCTTTAGGACTGAGATAGGTAGTCCATGAATGAGGATATCGGCGTCGTCAACTGGAGGTCCGTCTTCCGAGTAGGTACCCTTCAGGCCGATATCGGTGATGGCCTTGGAGGATACAACGTTGGTGCTGGAACGCTGCACCATGGTGATATCATAACCCTTCTCGAGAAAGTCTTGAGCAATATCGTGTCCTGAATTGCAAGAGCCTACCACAATAGCCTTTTTGCCCTTACTATTGTCTTGAGCTCCAGGGAATTCTGACGAATGACACAGACGATCACCCTTGAACTCGGAGATGCCCTTGATGTCAGGCATGTTCTTCTTTCCAGAATGACCAGTGGCTTGAATGACGTGGTGAGGATGGAATGTTCGCTTCTCAGTTGTTCCATCGTCCTTCTTTCTCTCAACAGTGACATCCCAAGATTGCGAGCCCTCGTTCCACCTGGCGTCGACGAGGGATGTTTTCATCCAGATATTTAGTTCCAGAAGCGTTGCGTAGGATTCAAAGAAGTCCGCTAGTTTATCCTTGGGTGTAAAAATGGGCCATTGCGGTGGGAAATTGAGGTACGGCATGTGGTCGTACCAAACTGGGTCGTGAAGGACCAGTTGGTGATATCGCTTCCTCCAATTATCTCCTACGCGATCATGCTGGTCGATCGCTAGCGCCTCGACACCTAGCATCTTGAGGCGTGCTGCAGCAGTGAGACCGCCTTGTCCGGCACCTAAATGAATGTGAGCAAGTGATGACTGATGAAAATATATGTGCACTGACCAATGATCAAAACAGCCGGCTCTTTGCCATCGGCAAACTCGGATGCGGTAGCTCTTCGCTGAGCCCAGTTCTTCCGGCCTGGCTTTCCACCATGCTCAACACCTTGAGGTCGATTCTCATTAATTGCTTCTTCGTGGTTCTTGAGTTCTTGGATGCGAGTGTAGAATGTGAAAATCTTCCACTCTCCATTGTCTTCAACTAGACGAGCAAGACCTTGACCAGTACCTAGAACGGTCTCAAGTGTGAAGAAAAATTGGATGCCCTGCACATCACCCTTGCCATCGATGGAAATGATCTTGGGTGCTCGCACTGTGGAGGTCTTGTCAACTGCGATCTTGTTCAACCGAAAACCATCCTTGGAGCCAGAGCAGCTCTTCAAAAAGTCCAAAACATTGCTCGGTCCTTGAACAGTTCGAAATGACCAAGACAAAGCCAGATGATCTCGCCAAAAGCCGTCATCAGTGAATAATCGGGCGAGAGCGGGGTAGTCCTTCTTCTGCAGTGCCTGATTCACAAGACCAACCAATGTCTCGGCGGCTTCTTGCGGGTCTGAGCTGGCGGGGGTTTTGGAAGCCGAAGGGAATTTGGCAAGGGGAATGTTGGTGGAGCCTGGGACAGTCCACATGCGTGATGGGAGGGTCTTGGCAACGAGGGCAGCCATTGTGAGTATGCTGGACCGTGATGTGCTGTGCTAGGGAAGAGAGGAGAGGGAGTTGAGTTAATGACGACAACGAAGATCAACTGAGGGGAAGACGTTGGCCTTAAGTAAGGGAAATATGTGAAACATAACCACCAACGTGCGTCTGGAGTTTCTTAGTTAGGCACTCCCGTTTCGTTCAGCTGCCACCTCAACGATCGGCAAAGTGACACCTTTTTCTTGCTTGCCATTGGATTGTCATAATGAGGCTGTGGTACAATTCCGTCAACATGCTTCTGTTTTCCCCACGTTTTACAGCGAACAACCAACAAATGTTGAGACCCTCCCCCGCCTTGAGCTAATGAACCCCCCGCACTGCGGTTCCGATGGACTTGCGGAGGCGGTTCCGGCTGGGGCATTCGGATAACCTATTGTGGAAATAAACAAAGTCTCGCTGATTAGTTCTTCCGGTGTTTATAAGGTTTTAGGCTGGCATAAAGCGAGATGGCGTGGCTGGTGCGGATTGTTGCCAAACACATTATTCCCGCAGTAGCGGAGTTTTTGTACCGAGGCCATTAAACCAGACTGCAGACATAATCTCTACAGAGAACATCAATAAGCCTTCGTCTCTTCGATTATTTCTCATATTAATTGACACAGATTATTATTTACTAGTCATTTTCTTGTAATTTATGTATACTCTCGCGAGCGAGGCTATTCCGCTTTAATTGCCACAATAGGGTCAACAGCTTCCCGAGATGCGAACCGAGTATCTCTTAGCGACGCATTCCACAATATAGCACAATCAACTTGTGCATTTACTTTAATTTTTAGCAAACCCCGTTTTCCAGTCATCGTAGTCATATCATTGTTAGCGAAGACGTCGGATTTCAGAAATGAGGCTCTTCGCCTGAGGTTTAGCCGAGCTTACATCTCTCGGCACTTGACATGTCAGCCCGATAAGCGCAACTTGCTTCCAAATCAGGAATTGCCCAGGCAGAATGACTGGTAAATACAGACTCAAGCTAGCCGGGATTCTTTATGCTAAGATTCTAGACCAGATTGTCGGCTTTGTATGGTAACCAATCTCGGTGCAATGATGACGGACCAGCATTGTCGATGCGACCGTTGCGCCAGAGGGAACAATACCGCATCGCATGTCTTAGCACTACATACTGTGGAAACCGCCTATTAGATCATATTGGTTATCGCTTTGTTGTGGTATAGACGACAGTCAGCAACATTAAATGTTTCCACAGCTTTGACGTATGCTAGTGCTTGTGTGTATGATTGTTATTCCTCACCGGTCATAATATTTCAACGAAGTGGGAACTGGCAACTCATAGAACAACTCATAATTACGGGGTTCAATATGCATTATCATTGTTTCATCTGTATCATACGGTATGCCTCTTCCTGTCGAGTCACAATAATTCGTTCTAGGGTAAGTGCACCTTGACAGAAGTTACAATGCGGATACTGGGCTATTAATGGGAGGAAGCCACTTCTAACAAGGGGAAGCAATTACTAAAAGTCGTAATGGCGACAGTCAATGGAAGATGCTCAGGTCTATCTAATGCAGTTATTATGGTGTAATATACGACGAGTTTAAATTTGTAGAAATAATTTACCACGTTGGGTGCTGAGTGCCTCCCGCAAGTTTGCCTCAATAAGCGCAGGGTACCAACAGAAGTGGCCGCATAAATGCTAGGATACTGCTGCATACCACAGAAAAGCCTAATACGCAATATTAATCTCAGTGCAGATCTCTTGGATACCACCTTCCCGGCAATGATCTTACAGCATTAGAATCTTATGCCGTGTTACACCAAGGAGCCAAGCGAGGGGCGGATGAAAGAGCGAGGGGCGGATGAAAGTTGAAGCAGATGAATCAGTGGTGGATTGTCATTATGGAAGCATGAGTAAGAGAGGACAATATTGTCCGGCAATGCGGGGCTATCGTATCATTGCACTGGATAAATTGACCAGCCAGTCGGGTCCTCACCTTTGTCGGCCGCTGATGTCGTCGGCCGACATACTCACCGAGATCGGCTTTGAGGCTGGGTAATAGCCTCACAAGGATGCGATGCCATTAGCGGCCGTTATTTGTCCCTAGATCTGTATGAAACCGCCGGTTCGTGGAGTTTATCCCGTATTGAGTTTAGACAAACAGGGGAAACGGGTAAGAGATGTGGCTTCGGAAGGCATGTTCTGATATTCTGATAATTAACCTTGCGAAAATCCATTGTCTGGACCCTTGGACCCATTGGGTCGTGTTAAAAATGGGTCTCTTTGCTGAGAAACATGGTGACCAAGGCTGACTGAATATTGGTCAATGTGGGGAGGATTACCAGGGTCGGAATAGCTGCATGATTACCAACCGGCCTAATGCGCTTACTTAGCCAGGGACTTTCATCTCAACGCAGCTTATCCCGGCACTTGCAGATGAAATAAGCATGAATACAGTTCGCTAGTCGGCCGTTGAGTAACATGCACATGAGAATATCTCAAACTCGGCGTCATGGCGCTGTAATCAATCTGCAAGCCTCGTTTGTTTGTTGAGGCCCTCGTCCATTCCAAGTCGTATCCGCCGGAGCAAAATATTCGTATAGAAATTGTGCAACGTCGGCCGCTGAGGTAGAATTTCGAGTATATAAAAGAGTGCTTCCCCTCTCATCTATTCACTTCTTCTCCAGGCACAAACAGACATCTCCAAGAGTTCTCAGACCTCCACATCATCAAGCTCATTCGACATCTCAACTCATCATGAAGTTCCTCTCGCTCTTCACCGCGGGTCTGCTCTCTGCGGTCGCCCTGGCCAATAAGCAGCCCGCCTACAAGTACGAGCGTCTTGACAAGAACAATGCCGTGAGTTCACCTACATGAAATTCGAGTGGTGATGCTTACAGCCACTAGGTTCTCCTCGTTGTCGACATCCAGGAAGGTCTCTACCAGATCGCTAGAGATTGGGACCCTACGCTTTACCGCGACCAGGCTCTCGCCCACTCCGCTCTCGGTGAGGTCTTTGACCTGCCCGTTATTCTGACCACCTCCGCCGAGCAGGGTAAGTTTTAATCCAGAACGCAATAGCTTAAAGAGAAATGTACTGAACAATTCTTAGGTCCCAACGGTCCTTTGATGCGCGAGATCGTCAAGATGTACCCCAAGGCTCCTTACGTGCGACGAAACGGAGAAGTCAACGCCTGGGACAACAAGGAGTTCCGTGACGCTGTCAAGGCCACCAACAAGACCCAGATCATCATGGCCGGTATCACCACCGACGTCTGCACCACCTTCCTCGCTCTCTCCCTCCGAGAGGCTGGTTACTCTGTCTGGGCCAACGTCGAAGCTTCCGGCACCAACTCTGCTCTTGTCCGCGACATCTCCAACCAACGCATGGCTCAGGCTGGTGTTCAGACTGTCTCTCTCTTCTCTATTGTCTGCGATTTGATGCGGGATTGGCGCAACACCCCTGGTGCTAAGCAGCTCATCCCTTGGCTCGACAAGTACTACCCTGTCTGGGGTTTCTTGGCTCGCACTCACGCTGCTGCTATCAACAACGGAACCCTCCAGCCCGGTGAATCGACTGCTTGATCTTGAGGTACCTCAAGCAAGCACCACTCTCTGATGGCAAGGCCATAAAAAGAATCATTCAATTCTCCCTCTTATACATCTATGCATTGGATGATTAGCTCAAAGCTACTTTTTATATAGACAATCAATTCATTTTTGCCACTTGCCCGTTCTCACTGTATTGTTGAATCCCATTCGCCTGATTCGAGCCTCGAAAGTAGCAGTTCCTTGTTTGCAGGCCCAACAACTATTAATCAGTAAGAATGTGATCGGACTCTACCGCGCAAACAATATTGAAGCATTCGTGTATGTATGCGTAAAGACTGCTAACGAATTAAGCTTAACATACCACCCTGAACCCTCTTCGAGGGGACTTAGTGTGATTACCATTGTGTTGTTCTATAAAAGCTGTGTTTTTCACGGAAGGCCACGTTGTCATATATGGTGTAAGCTTTGCGTTGAAGTCTATTTAAGCCTTTTCTTTAAAGCCAAATGAGTTACTTGTTCTCTTTCACGTGCCTGTAGGCACACAGCAACTCGTTCAACCACATCTCGCTGCTCTTGTGGCTCAATTGCTCTAAGAACCTTCCAGCCCTAGGGGGCCTGCCTATATTAATTCTGGCGGCTAGCCTCTTTAGCCTCTATATCTAATCCTTAAGGAATTATTTTTCCCAAATCTAACATAGCTGCTTTAAAAGAATATTACAGCCCAGGATTACTAAATAAATCCTCCTAAGGTTACCTTACTTATAGGGCCCTAAGTTATAGGTAGTCTAATTAGGCAAGAGAGTACTAAGAAACTATCAGTTAATCCTGGCCTATAGCTTCTAGTAGCTTCTCTTATTAAGCTAGTTATAATTATATAGCTATCTGTTTTCGTACTAGATAGTAATACCGTGCCTTAGCCCAAAGGCAATTCTAGGGCTCAAGAGGTTTATTATATATAATTATAGAGGTCTTACTTAAGTATATAAAAAAGGGGGTTAGAATAATAAGGAATTTAGATAGCTAGTATTAAAAAAAAAAAAGGCTTCTTATAGCTAAGAGAAAAGCTTATT